>BSXT01000481.1:0-26592 GCA_030267785.1 Phytophthora fragariaefolia | reverse complement strand
GTGGCTCGGCTGGAAGTATCGTATCCGCTCTCAAACTGAGACACTTTCCGCTCTGAACCTGAAACACCGGACATGTATCCATCCAGTACCGTGACCGCTCGCAACTTGAACCAGGCGACCGCTCGGAAATTGAAACAGGGACCACTCTTGGCTACATCTGGCTAGGGTCACCCGTAATTGGGACACTAATACACAGCGACCACATTTCCGTGGGGCACTACACCACATATGCGCCAGAGGAGCTCGATCGCATCGTTAGCCGTGTGGAGTTGGGTTAACACCTGAAACGGAACCCGGTTCTTAAGTTCCTACACCCCGAGCTAATCAACGAGCACACTGGGCCAGTAGCAGTCCCGGACGTCAAGACCTTGACAAAAATGCGACACTTGGTATGCGCGCTCTTCACACTGCTCCGCGACGCAAGCTATGCTTTAGGCGCTTTTGAGATGAAGCGAGTGTGAGACTGGGATCTGCATGCGTGGAAATAAGCCATCACGGGGATGATGGACCCGCTGGACGTCCTAATAGGAGTGGTGAAACAAATGACCAAGAAACCTGCCGCCAGCCCCACGCGGGTGGCGAAGGCAGCAACCACCCCGACATCGGCAGAAGAGGAGCCACCGCGGATGACGAAAGAGCCGCCGCGGACAACGGAAGCGCCGCCCACGCCACACGCCGTAACCTCCCCATCGTTTCAGTCGAGTAGTGACTCGGACAGTAGTGTCGAGTCTCCCAAGCGAATGCCCATGGCGGTTAGGACGGCGCGCGACGCTGGGTTGTTGGGGTTGATACCTCCGACGACTACCTCGTAACGACTCAAGAAGGAGACCCTTCCCCAAGCGCTAGAGGAAGCGCTCGCCAAGCTGCAGACCCCGATGAAGCGCGTTGCTACCGCCGGGACAATTACATCCCGATCTGCGCCCCCAATGTCCCGGAGCCTGTCATACCGACGTGGCGTTAGAGTCGACGAGCTCCCGCTCGTCGACGCACGGCCACCATGATTTGGATGAAGACCCAGACGATCTTTTCGACTTGGAACCCAATAATGCGGGGGAAGTCGCCACTGTCGCCGCAGCAACTGCAGGAGCGGCTGGCGTTGCACGCGTATGGATGTTGGCGTTCTCCGAGCTCAAGGAGTTCCACGGGCGTGATGTAGTGAATAAAGGCCAGGGCGTGGTTGAATCGTGTGAAGTCGGCTGCACGTCGTGACGGCACGACTGGTGGGGAAGTCCGCGCGTTGTTTGGCGACCTGATGAGTGGGCCCACGCATCAATGGTACCTGCAGCTGAACCGGAACGTTAGGAAATCCTGGGCCGATCTGAACCAATTCCGCATCCAGTACTGCGGCAAGGGTGTATATGTGGCAAGCAAATATTTCCATACAACTCGACGCCCTCACGAGACTCCACTTGAGTACCTGTATCGTTTGAACGTAGCTACGATACGTGCGAAGATTCGCTATGAGGACGGAACCAAAGAGGAAAAACGCGAGCACGTGGAGCTGTTCATCAATATCTTGGATTCACAGAAAGAAGAGTTGGCATCACGTCTTACCCTGATGGATGTGCCCGATGTGGCGACTCTGGAGAAGAATTTGCGGGTCCGCCAACGAGCACTCACGTAGCAAAAGAAGGCGCACTTCGGGTCCAGCCGATTTCGCCAGAAGTCGACCACCCCGGCGCCTCCAGCTCGTGCGGTGGACATGGTCCAATCGGAGCCTAGCGACTGCGACGTAGAACGAGAAGAACGAGATGTCGAATACGACCAAGCGTACGATTAGGATCGCGACGAGGAAGAACGGGCTGAGCTCTTCATGCTGGAACGGACGGCGAAACCGGAAGCTGGAGACATGGGGCGAGACCGACCTAGATGCCGCCACTGCCGTTTCGTTCAAGCACATGGATGATTGTTGGAGCCTACTGACGTGCAAGCAATGTGGAGGGCAGCGACATCCATCAGAACGTTGCATGCGCGTATGCAAGGCTTGCGGCGAGGTTCACGAAGCGGGGGCTGCCCTATGGAAGAAATTTTCAACCAGATGCGCCAGTGGTATGACCCAAAGAAGCATGTAGGGCTGTTGCCGCCCACTGCCGAGAAACTGTTAAACTAGATCGCCCACTGGCTTGGAAACCAGTACGAGTCGAGCGATCTGTGTCAGTCTTTGCATTTTTGGCGAAGGGGCCATCGATGGTAACCCACTCCAACGAGGGGGTCCGACTAAATAATACACGTGGTTCCAACCAAAGCCGCGCGTCGACGGAGTATATTTTTCATACCTGAACGCCCGATTCAGTGGAAACAAGTATGTGCGCGAAGCCCCCGCTGATGTCGTCAACTTGGATTCAGGAGAACGTCGTGGGTATTGGAAATATTACGCACCATACAAATGGCAACGTCAGGCTAAATTCTATGAAGTTGAACAATCGACGCACGATTTTGTTGCTCGAGGTGTCTATCGTGGACACCACCTGTGCTGGTGAGGCAGGCTACCGGATCAACACGAGTGTCGCACAAGACTGTGTCGGCATAGACAACGAGACATATCAGACCATCGGGCGTTCGAGGATCAAGGTCGCCCTCGCGGTTAACTTGGTCTACGTCATGGACTTATGGGTCGGGGACTTGAGTGGACAGCAGGCCATCCTAGGCATGAACTTCATGGCACCGGCCGGCGTGCGTATTGATTCCGCTGATGAAACCGCATACCTCCCCGATGCAGTGGGACTCGTTGATCGGAAGAAAGCAGTTGAACGGTGCGAAGCACCGGCGAGTGTATCCGAAGTCGAGACTCGTGATCGAAGCCGGACGGACGGCAGATATACGTCTGGAACCGGAGCAGCGATAATTTCCACAAGTGTGGGTAACGCGAGGCCCGACGTGGGTCACAACTCTTGGAAGCTCACACCCCAGTGGGGTGGTGGACACCAGCGCATTGTGTTCCGCGGGCCTTCGGGTTCGTCCGACCCAACTCGCGACGATACCAAGAATGGCAAAATCTGGCCTTTGAAGCCGGTCCGAACGAAGAAGATGAGGAACCGTCTGAAGCTCCTGAGGGACCACTCACAGATCGCCCGACTTACGAGGCTCCAACGCGAATTTTACGTCGTGGGGATGAAGAGCTGGGACGACCAATCGCGCCACGGGTGATAGTAGTGACCACTCAGACGAAGGCGCCAACGAAGAATAATCAGCAGAATCAACCCCGAAAGAGCTGACCGCATCGACACGAAGACAAGCCGAAACTCCGGTTGAGGGAGAAGGCCCCCTGACGGTAGAGCCCATCGGACCACCCGTGGCTGGGAAACAAGGCGAAGAGAAAGCTGACGATACGGGTTTCTTCATCGAGGGGTCGGAATTGTTTGCGGAAGAACTGGAAAGGGAAATGACCATGCTGCCAGATATGCCGTTAACTGCCGAAACGAAGATCGAAGGATCTGAAAGGTGGGAAACCGACTGGAGTTACGCCGGAAGAAGCCGCGAAAGGGCAGGAACGACTCCGGCAGATAATCTGGAAACGACGACGTTGTATGATCGGGAAAGAAAATGCCCTGCCACCGGTGGCAATAGGAGTGGTCTGTGATATTGACGTCGAAGACGCCAAACCGGTTGTCCACTGCGTTCGCAAAATCGCTCCCCGATTTAAAGAAAAGGTTGCGGACCTGGCCAAGGGGCTTCACAACGCTCGCATGATCCAAATGTCCACCTCGCCGCGGGCATTGCCCATAGTCGTGACCGTAAAAAAAAACGGAATTGACATTAGGTTGTGCATCGACTACCGGGTAGTAAACGGACTCAGCCTGATGGTGTATCCGATGACACCTGCTGGAGGATCTTGATACGTATCGCTGGTACTGTTCTCTTGACATGACCAGCGGTTTCTGGGTAGTTCCAATGACCGATCGAGCTCGTCTCATCTCGGCATTTATTACCCGTTCGGGCCCTTCGAATAACTGAGGATGCCTTTCGGGTTGCGCAACGCGCCTCCGATTAACCAGAGGCTCATCGCCAATGCTTTATACGGCTTCAAACACTTTTCGCAAGGTTGCGAGACCAATGATGTTTTCACCGACGGTTAACCGGATCAACCCGGAGTGAGGTCCGTATTGGAGCAAATATTGTACATTGACATCTTAATCGGGGGCGAGTCATGGGACGACCTCTGCAAAAAAGCCGAACGCCTGCTGGAACCATGCGAGAAATGGCACTGTCCATTAGCGTGGAGAAACGTAGCTGGGGCATGTCCAAGGTTGACTACCTGGGGCATCCAGTGTCGAGGAATGGACTGGAAGCGAAGCCGAAGAACCTCGAATCCCTAACGAGCCTGAGTTTTCCCAGGACGTTAAAAGCTCTGGAATCCTTCCTTGGGAGCCTCAATTACTAGCACAGGTTCATCCCGGACTTCGCAGTATACGCAACGGCGCTCTACTCGCTAACCAAGGCAGACTTCGATGAGTATGTTTCACAGCCACAAGTCCGAGGACAGGGGCGGTGGAAGCAAGCGGAGAACGCGTTCGAAGCTCTGAAGACGAAGGTCGCTGAAACTTCGATGCTGAGGCACTATGATCCAGAACGAGAACCAGTGGTGATTGTGTACGCCAATGACTGGGCAATCTCGGCTGTCGTGGTACAGGAACATGCAGGTGTATATATGCCGTAAAATTCACGAGCCAGACGTTGAAGCCTAACGAACGGAATTACAGCTTGGTCGAAAACGAGATTTTGGCGTTGATGCGCATTCTGAACAACGCTTTTACAATGCTGGTCGGGAGGACAATCAAGGTACTGACACGTCACACGACTCTGGCATGGCTTTTCAGATGCAAAAGGCTCTAAGGCTGACTGTCTCAGTGGGCCGCAATTCTGTCACCGTGGACACTCGAAGGTCACCGGTCGGTTCGAGGAGAGGAAGAAGTACTGGGGGCGCTGGCCGCCAGCGTCACCCCGCACGCTTACACGGACATGGCCCTGGAAGACATCGCGCCACGCAAACGCCTCTCAAGAACCATGACTATACCCGTCCCTATCATCGGGGCAGACAAGAGCTTGCACGTCGTAAGTTTTGATGGTTCTGCCAAGCCCAAACGAGTGGGAGGAGCCTTCAGCGCGATTGTATAGAAGCTTCCAGGCTGGGATATCGTTCGAGCAAATCCGGGTATGTCCCCGACCTTGCCGTTAACGAGGCCAAATACCAGGGTATGTTGCTAGGGCGCTCGCTATTGGAGACAATGGAAGCTTCTAGGGTCATCGTCTGCAGAGACTCAAATCTCGTCATCCGACAAATGCGGACAGAGATGGAATGTAAGTAACACGGTCTGAGACTGTTGCGTCAGAGAGCCTGTCACAAACTGATGGAGTGGCTGAATCACGACTTTTTCCACGTCCGGAGAGACTGGAACGCGAGCGCGGACATGCTGGCCGGTCAGGCTTTGCAGCGCCAAGGAGGTGTGGACGTCCAGTTACAAGATCTTGTAACCTTGAACCGATTGAACGAGGTGATGCGACGATCGTCGCTGGATGAAGATTCTCCGATCCACGAACCAGAACGGAAAACGGGAAGTCTTAGTCGGCAACAAAAGAGACCGACTGAAGAGACGAACGATGTTGCACGTGTCCAAGCCGTGGTCACACGATCGACGGACCGTCAACAGGTGACGCCGAGGTCCGAGGCGCCCGAACTTCGCACTCAAGTGCCAAGCCCCCGCAGGAACGTAGCGTCCAACGGATTAGGCTGGAACGGATCCGCGTCGCTCAGGATGAAGAAGTTTGGATGGCCAACCTCATGAAATTCTTGATTGGAGACATGGATACCCTCTCTAGGCGAGACGCGCGGAACGGCTCGAAGCGAACCGATCGATACGAAGAGGATGAAGGAAACGTGTTATACTATCGGCCGATGGAAGCAGATGTATCTGCGCGTGAGGCGGGGCTGACGCTAGTTATCCCAGAAACCATCCGCAAGGACATCCTACAACAGCTTTACACGAGCTGACCTGTTTCTCGTAGTTGTGGCCGTCCCCATCGTCATCGTTGCTCACGGAATTCACCCGACGCTCGCTGCCCGAGGAAGTGCCTCTATCGACGTCTCCTGCGAGTCGGACGCCCTGCTGGCGTCCCCTTGTTGTCCGGCGCGCCCCTCTGGCGCGTCACCCTCCGCCGGTGCCATGCCACTGAGCCGCTTGTGTGACCGTGAGGTCGTCTTGCCGGTGTATGTGCGTCGGCGCCGCGCGTTTGAAGACGATTTTGCAATGATACGAAAAGATGGAATGGAGTTTGCGGTTGAAGCCGAGTCTGGCCGCGCACTTGACGGATGTTGACCAAGCGCGACAGGGCAGAGAAGCGTACGCAAGTGTGGCAGTTGGTCAACCGCCCGCACTTCAGAACTGCGTTCAAGCTCAGCCCCGTCAGACTTTGGTCCAGCCATGATGTGCCAGCGGATGTAATTTCCTCTATGACAGACCATGACAGGAAGGGACGGTTGTGACGAGACTGAGCGGGGGGGGGTCCCCCAACAGTCACCACCCGTCTGCTGATGCGATTAAATCCGCAATTTGGATTGGCCGAGACAGGAACCCGGACCCGGCTGCACACCGTGCGACTAGATCTGAGCGGGAATTCGGCTGTGTTCCGCGGAGCGAAGTGCGCTCAACGCCTAGGATGGGCCCTTCAGGCCTGGAAGACTGCGTTCGGACAAGAAACCCTGAACGCACTCGATCCGTCCCGGTCGCTCCCGTCCTTAAGCGGGTTGACACATTGAGGCTGTCGAAAACGCCTACACGAACGTATCGTGTATGGTGTCCCGCCTCGCCTAGGCCTCGAACGCACATTTGAATTCGTGTACCCGGAGCTTAGCCACCCCAGGGAAGTCGCGCGCATGGTGTCTAGACCACTGGCCACCCGGAAGAAGTCCCGTCAAGTTTTCCACGATCAAGTGAAGAGTCGACCTACCCTTGGCCACAAGGCCGTGAGTGTGGTTTTCAGCCTAGGCTAAGTTGCCTTCGGTCGCAGACCTTGAACGCACTGCGTTCAGGCCTGCCGACGCTGAAACCTAGTTCAAGGATGCAGATTCAAGAGAACCTTGGCCGCATGCGGCCAAGGTCTTCAAAGAGTCCAGTCACGCACAAAGACACGGGCAGATTGAAGCTGACCAAGAATCCAGTGGAGATTGTCTACGTCAACAATTCCAGTATACTCAACTCAAGATATTCGCCAGACGCGTGCGAAGTTCACAGATGAACACAGAAGAATCCAGAATAACACCACGAGAAGAGATACCTTTACACAAAACCTAGCGATAGTCTAGCAGATAACAATCAGAGAGTTCGTTTCACCCCCTACTGCGCAAGTCGTCGAGGAATCAGGTCCGCTGTCCATTAGGACAAGGGCAGTGCGGAGCTCCCCACACACATTCAAGTCTATCTACGTTGAGATCAGTCTGCTCCGGAGCTGCTGAAGTGATCCAGGTAGTCCATTTCCCAGTTGGGCCCACTGCGTCGAGGTAGGGGTGGTAACCCCTTTCATGTTAATACGGATATCTCGGGTGGTTTGGTAGCAGTCACCCCCGAGAATAGTTTGATTGACTGCGTTTAGGATCGGATTGTATTTGGTATATTCCCCTCATCTGAGGGTGGTGCGCGTGTGAAGTGCGTTCAAGGTTGACCAGTACCTTGATCGCAGAATTGTTGGCTGGTGTACAACCCACCGCCCAATGGTCTAAGAATAAGTGGCGGCTGCGTGATTGTGTGTAACTCTGTATTTATCTGAAAGTGGTGTGTATTTCTGGGGTTCTAACTTGTGGTAGTGACCCTGATCCTTCACCCACTTCGTGTTTCAACCGTTCAGAGAACTGCGTTCAGACAAGTGAACGTCAAGCTCAACGAACTCAAGGCTTTCAACCCCACCGACAACTCACCTGGTGATCGATCCAGGCTCCCCGAAGATAGACGACACCGATAGGGATTCACAAGGTGCCACGCCACCCTGACCGCGCTTTTCCCAGAACCTGTGTTGAAGGAAATCTGCGTTCAGGGTTTACCTTCCCAAAACGTTTTGCTCGTAACTCTTACCTTTTTTGGGCTACCGCTATACACCTGGGCGTAAAAGGTTTCATCGACCTCGCCACAGAGATCCAACGCCTCGAGGACCGCACAAACCGTCGCAGAAGCGTACGAGGAGGCGGTGTTCCGTCGTTTCGGCGCGAGCGAGGCCATACGTTTCGATTGTGAACAGGGGCTCATGTCCGACTTCTTCAAGGCATTCAATAAGCTTATGAGTCAAAGTCAGCGAGGCACGCTGGCCTACCGACATCAGGCGAACGGCGCTGCAGAACACACGGTGCAAACCATCACAAGAGCGATTAAGATGTACATCACGGATGTCGACCAACGCGATTGGGATAAGTATGCAGAGCTACTTACATTTGCCCTGAAAACAGCGCACGATCGGACGTGGAATGAGACTCCGTTCTACCTGGTACACTGATGGGACCCAAAGACTACATTGGAATCGACGCTCGCAGTCCGCAACATGGCCCGACAGGATGTGGACGCGAAGAGGTGGAGTCTGCACTGGGATTCCTTTCCCGGATCGACGGGAGAGGAAGGTGAATGAGTGGATGGGTGGATGACCGGCATTTTTTGCCGAAGATGGGGCGACGAAGGGTCGCCCCATAGGAAAAAATGTGAGAACGAGGAGGCAAGATTCAACGCAAGACGGCTGTGTTACGGCAATTAGATCTCCTCAATGAATTTGTCATCTAGACGGGCGAGAGAGTGAGCCCGGTGGATGGACGTCACGAAACACAAGTGTGGCATACACACCTTGGGTGAACGTACACCAAGTGTGTATGACAAATATTAACAAGATCAGTACTTGGTATTAACCAAATATCCGTACTTGATCCGAAAATATAACAAAGAAACAGTAGGTGGCTTGTGAGCCAGTCAGCATGCATTTTATTAGGAGTCACTATGCTAGATAGTGAGTTGCATATGTTTGCACCGTACGGCCTTGCCGTACTTAAGGCAATTAATAAAATCAGTTTAGAAAAAGACACGTAGCGTCTAGTTGCCTTGGCGTTAAGGCTTTAGACTCTAGGAGTCCGTAGATAGGGATCGTACGGACTCGTACTCAGACTCGGTGAGTCTACGTCTTCCTCTGACGCACGCTACGGCAGCCCCGCTATACATTGGGCATCGAACGGAAGAAGCGACGCCACGGCTTCCGACGATCCACGTCCTCCAGAGCTTTCACCAAGGTCGCGGACTCGCGACCAGGATACCATCGACCGCGGTCGGAACGCGAAGGAGGGAAGTGCAGGAAGATGGGGTCTATCACCAGATCCATGTCAGCTAAGCCGCGCTGGAAAAGCCGGGTGACAAGCTGAAGCACGCTGGCAAGCTGATCTCCAGCACGCAATCGACGAGAATTCCGGCTCCGACGCCACCGGTCACATGCTGCGCCGCTGGCGACCAGCTCAAAATTATGAATTGCCGCCTAATACGCTTGGGCCCAATGGTCGAGATGCTTGGTCAGACGCACGACGAAATGCCGAAAGGCGGGTCCCCGACCTCAAACGTAAGAGGCGTCGCGATCTCGGTCAAATAAGACCAAGGTGAGGTGTTGGAATTCGACCGGGCGCGGAAAGGTCCGCGCCGAGGTCTAACGGTGTTGAACCTTCGGCTGAAATGCCATCAGACCTCCTGATTGGCCCGGATGGACACGATTCACATTTACCGCGTTTGGGTGACAGGTGCTCAGAGGGCTCCGTTGGTCCTAATACAAAACCGACTGAGCACTCTGAGTAGTCAGTATTGCGAGGGGTGTTTTAAACACTAGGATTAGTGGCGGGTACATTATTAGTACTTAGCCCGAGTCGTCGGTCGCGCGATTAGCCGAAGGCTCTGTTCACATTTGATATTTGTATAGGGATCTAGGATTAGATACCTATGGGGCTACAGAACCCCTAATTATTAAATCAGAGCAGCATTTCCCCCCAGCGCAAAAGGGTCAAGTCCGTCCACGGTAAGCCTAGCTAGCTTAGCTGCGGGGTCTGGATACACTCGGCCTCGGTGGGTTAATGGCTGCCGGTGAACTCAAAGTACACTGACTGAGAGTTTATCCTGGTAAGGCCGAGAGAGAGAAGTGGCCGAGTGTTAAGGCAGAGAGAAGCCTCTGAGTGTGTTTGCTGGGCGCGAGGCAGAGCCCCCCCTGCGTACCTGGACTTTCGCCGAGGGTTTCCTTCGGCTCCCCTGTACAAGGTCTTGACTGACCCGGCACCCTTCCCAACTGAGGGACCACAGCGGGATAGCGTGTAAACGCGAACCTAAGTGCATCCGAACCCTCGCTCGTGGTTCGTGGTGCACATTGGAGGGTACACCTACCTTACCTATAGTGCACAGAGGCATCGTCCAGCTCGGTGTAAGCGATCGGATCTGGTCTTCAGATTTTACCCCAACAAAGCTCAACCGGCATTTCGGGGAAGGGAGAGTGTTGTTGGTTGGGCTCGTTCCTATACGGAACGGGAAACTTTCGTTGTGATCGTACACGACAACTGGTGCCGCGAGCCTGGACTGGTGTGACCTGTTGTGAGTTGTTTGGTCTGTGCAGGTGCTACCCTAACGAGCTTTGGAGAAGAAGAAGAAAAGAAACAAGAAGAAAACAAGAAGAAAATCGAAAATGACTAGAGGATCCTCAGTGGTACCAGCTACGCCGATGAAATCGGGACGAATCGAGATGGAATGAGGCCCAACTCCCCAAATTGGAATCGGAGGACACATTTCATCTATCTCCGAAAGGTCGGTGAGTTTCGATGAGTCGGCAGGGGGAATTTTCGAAGCCAAGGATGAAGAAGTGAATGAGTACGAGGACTCAGAGGCGATTGCAAAGTTTTTGGTGATGATCTGGATGCCTCGGACGAGGCCATGGTGTCCGCGGGACGCAGTGGAGCTCCACGCCCCATCACCCGAAACCTCGCCGGTGAATTTGATGAAGTGGCCAAACCAGAACCCGCGTGCGATGATTCTGAAAGTGAGAACAAATTCTAGGACAAGAAAACAACGGATGAAACAGTCGCCAGAAAGCTCCCTGGCAATCGCCCACCCATGAACAGCAGCACGCCTGCGGCTAACCGAGTGATCGGTCGGATCATGGACCAAATGATGGAGTCAAGTGATTGGATCCGACTGTTCGCGCCCAATGCAGTGCGCCAGGCACTCTGGGTAGAGTGGAGTGGCGAATTAGCGTGTCCTGTGAACACCATGTGAACCGTGGAGGTGGCAGAGGACATGGTGTCACTGCTCAGAGCGATGGGGCTCAAACCCCAGACGAATCCGTCTGAGGCAGCCCTCCGAGATTGGCCCTCAGCAATTGCTGGTAATGAGCTAAAGCGATGGAAGAAGAAGCTTTGGCTCAGCTTTGGGACGTCCGACATCTGGTTGAAGACACCTCCCACAGTTCGACCGAAGGGGGATACAGACCCTTCCCATACCCCAGTTACCCCAAACACCCAAGAAGAGCGAACATGGAAAAGAAAGCGACGATGACGGGGTGTTCGGGGGTGAAAACGGAAGGGACACCGTACTTCCAAGACTCCCACATGGTGACTCCTCGGTCGTCCAACAGAGCTGATCGGCTTGCATAAGATACAGGGGCCTCTAACGCTCAAAGGGGTGAATCGAGAGTATCGTCAGGGCGGTCGAGCCGGCGTTTTGTGCCGCGCGACGACTCCTCGGATGGCGGAAGCGGCGAAGACGACTATTACCGGAAGGAATATGCTGAGTACGATGATCCAAGCGACGAGCTAGCTCACCAAGTGAGAGAGGTCAGCGAGATGAAACGACTGAACACTACTCCGAGGCTTGAACTTGCGACTCACCACTCGCTCGTTCAGATTAAAGCCTTCTCAGGGTTACGCAACAAGAGTGAAAACTCGATGCAATGGCTGCAAACCTTCGTCTTTGAAATGAAGGGGACCAGCACCCCTCCTAATGAGTGGTGCATGGCCTTCGAGTTGAGCCTTAGAAATGGAGCCCTGCACTGGTACCGGCAATTGCCTCGCAAGACGAAACGTCAGTGGAAGTTACTGAGTGATGCGTTCGTTAAGTACTATTGCTCGCAATTCTGCCAGTCCGCGAAAGCTCGGTATTACTCGGTTAAGCGTGAGGGCAGCGAGCATGTGTGCGACTATTTGAATTGACAAAACGGCTACGCTCGCAAGTCTGGCGTGCAATTTGAGAAGGGAGGACGTGATTCCAAGGAACACGTGAACCGATTCCTCGAATCATGTGGTGCCGAGGTCTCAAGAGACGTATGTGTCATCGCCGCGTGAAGGACATCCATGAACTGGAAGACATTATCAACGCCATCCTTAACTCGGAGGAGCGGAGTTCGACGAGAGAAAACGGTCGAGGCCGCTCTCACGATTGTGGTGAGCGGCGTACAGAAACAGCGAGGGTAGGGTATCGACGGGACCTCCACGACCGACACGGACGCGGATATGACCGTCGAATGGACGACTCCCGTCATACACCCCGCGCTTCGCTCGCGAAAGCCTCGCTGTCAGTAATGATGGCTGAGTTGCAGGCCCGTGGGTCGAAGTACGGGAGGTCAGGACGGTCGAAGTCACGAGACGTGCGTCGAAGCTTTGAGGATAGCAGCAGTGAAGATGTGGAGGGTCGGTCGACAGATGACGATCAATCGGGAAGTGATTACGCTTACCCGTTCCACTCTGACGAGCATGACCATCACGTCGCGGCCGCCAACGACTCTGAGCGTCGAACAGAGGCGATCGGGACGTATGACAGGTCTGAGAACTGCGGCCGTCGCGGATACTTCCCTAACAGAATCCTCGACCGTAGCCCACGCCACCAAGGCCAGGACCGACGTAGCCGCCAGTATGGACCGTGTGCGGTGTGCGGGGAGCTAACCACTCTGCCCACTATGGCTGCAAGCGTTGTAAATTGTGCAAGCAAGTGCATGATGCCGGCAAGTGGGAAGCTTTCCAGACCATGAGCACCTAACTCCGAACGCAGATTGACAAGAAAGACCTCCCCATGGAGCTACAGAGCCTTCCCTTCAGCGGCGATTTAAACTAGGCAGCCTGCCGACTGAAACTGGGTTGGTCCCAATCGGGCTGCCACAGTTAGCCTCCCCACTAGTAGACATATACTGTGTCTAAGCGTTTGTGGGTGAGAGCAAACGGCTGAAGACCCAACGAAGAGAAGATGCGGATGAAGTGAAAACGATGCAAATTGAAAAGAGATAAACGGAAGTTTCGGTGGAGGTGAAATTGATGAAAGAAAGTATGATGAATGGAATGATGATAGCTCAGAAGGTTTGGTGTCGAGCATCGCTCGGAAAACAGGGCACGACTACAAACCCGAGAACGAAATCAAGCTGTTGTCAGGTGAAAGACTCGGGTGGATGTCGGCTCAGAAGTTTGATAAACGAGTGCGAATGAGAACTCTGATCCAAGGCGCTGTGAACGATGCGGGCACAAGGATTCTGTAGGATACTGGAGCGAAGGTTAGCGTGATCACAGTCGCGTTTCGCCAAGCAACTTCGGTTGCGCGAAGTACGAGACCACGGACGATGTATGGAAATACAGGGATTCACCAAGGGGACGATGGCTACAACCAAACGAGCCCTCGCTAAAGTAACCCTGGGGTGGAATCAAGTGTATGAGTATGAACTATGGGTCATAAACCATGGTGCTGGGGTGGATGTAGTCCTCAAAACGGATATTATGCTTCCGGCTGGTGTGCGTCTAGACCTCTTTCATGCGACTGCTCGGCTTCCTGATGAGGTTGAAATTCCCCTCATCAAGACGCAACACATGGCAGTCACGCGAGAAGACGGCCCTCATGTCCCTGACGGATCCACCGAGGTCTGGACTATACCGGGGCATGGGTCGCGAGACTATCGGCCAATGCGGCAACTTCCGACCAACGAAACGCCCGAGTTGTGGGTTCGGAGGACGAAAGAATTGATACCAAAGGTTGTAGAGTTTCGGCGCGGTCGTCCACGGCGAGTACGAGTGATGAAGATCTCAGACCCCCTAGCCACGTGCCCGGTGCATCAACCCCTATTGCTGTGGGTCCACAGAGGAGACCTACCGAGGACGGAAGGGTACGTGCGACTAGGTTCGGACAAGTACAACGAGTGGCGAGTCCTCGCTTACTCCCGTTCAAGAAACTCTGATCTATATAACGTCGAAGGCGAGATCTAGCAACGCTGGCTGGCGGCTCAGCCATCGGCGGTGGAACTAGTGGCGTATACGACTCCCACCAAAATCCTGAAGCGACCGAGCGATTCCTCGGAAGGTAGCGAGTTTGATGGTGATGGCCGAACAGTGTCTGTCACAGCTACGACAGAGCCTTTGACTGAAGTAGAAGCTGTGGTGGCGCACCAATAAGAGCTACGTCTGAAACCCGCTGAGCGCTCTGACTTGGTGTCCGAGAGCTCGGAATCGATTCAACTGAAACGGGTGGGAGGCTATCTCGCTGCGTCAACTGTGTCAGAACAGTGGGGTTGCTACGACACCCTGAATGTGTCGGAACACCCTGGTAATGATATCGAGTTTGAAGACTACGCACGCGAATTAGCATTTTTGCCGGACCTTACCGAAGCTGCATACACTATGCTCGATTATACCGGGGCGCACGTACGGCACCCACCTATGAGTGTGGAACGGCAAGATCGCGTGGTGAAGGTTCTGATGAGCCATAGGCGGATCATGATCTCAAGTGGGAATGCGTTGCCACCACCCCCTTACGGCATGATGTGCGATATTGATGTACAAGGGCATCCGCCGATCAAACAGAAGGCTCGGAGGATACCGCTTAGACATCTGAAACAGCTTTATGAGTTGCTAAAAGGATTGTTGAATGCAGATGTCATGTTGGGACACGCCAGAGTTTTGTACAAATGTACGAATGTACAAAGGCACACTCCCTCGACAGCACCCACCGAGTCACGATAACTCGGTAGGCTTGTCGGGTAAGGTTAAGAACCTGAAGGCCCTACTCCCCACCCGTTCCTCGGGCTGGTCGTTTCCCCTTGTGCGCCGTGGTTTCCTTTAGGCTAACTCAGAAAGCCCAGCACCCCTAGCCACGAGCTACGGCTAGTATGCTCTCACGTAAACTCACTCCTCGCAGGCCCTCAGAAGGAAGGGTCCCAGCCTTTTACGGCTTGACACGAGGTTGCCGGAGCTAAACTGCGGCGGGAAGTAATAGAAGGGTGGCGCTCCGCCTTCCCCAATATTTGGCGATAACTCGCCCTAACCCTGACACACAATCTACAGTCCCTTGGATTTACCAGGATGAACACACACTACAATACTAGTAGATGTGTCCACCGAAAGACATGATCCTCCCGACAGGAACTTACCGGATGCCGAACGTCGCCCTTGAGTAGTTGAGAGGAAAAGCTGTTTTGTTTATTAATGCCCGAAGGCTATCCTGCTATATTTTTTCCTAGTGTCCCATACAAATATCAGGTATAAATATGCCCGTTTTGGAAGTCCTGCGACTGTCCTAATAGACGGCGACCCCTGACGATAACTCTACTGCAAGTTGATATGTAGCTGCCAATAAGTCTTGACAGCGACGGCTCAGGATACCCCTTCTCTCCTTACTGGATTCCGTCTGTTACGCCCTGTCCCAGTGGTGTGGTACACTAAACACAAATGTGACGTAGCGTCATCACTGTTCTCCCAGCCAATCAGCGGTCGCCCAGTTGGGTTGGGGCTGTTCCGACCACTCCCTCGCGCGTTCAACTGGCGCACTGCGACGAGGTTTCTTGACAGGATCTCGACACCACAGCAGCCCCCACCGTGACACGAGCCGTGGCAACTGGTAAGCGTCGTGGTGCTTGGTAGTTCAGTCATCGTGAAGCCGTCGCGAGCCGCTGAGTCTGCGATATCGGTGGCTTTGAGAGCCATCGGACCACTTCCTCCTATGGCGGTAAGTTGCTCCTTCCGCCAGCCAGTTTCTCCGGTCACTAACGTCATCTTGCCTTGTTCGTCTACCTCATTCAGACACTAGTATCAAGGATGGTGAGGTCTCGCCTGCGGCAGCCTTGCCTGGGTCCTCTGCACGGTGACTTATGTCGTTCCATTGCCGTGTTCTCGTCCATTTCTTGATTCTTGATGAATCCGTCCTTCACAGGATCCAGCCGTACCGTCCGAGTCTACTCCTCCAGTTGCTGCACCTCTTGGTTCTGCCGAGACAACGCGGCTCCATGGGGTGAGTCGTCTGTTGCTATGATTTCCGACATTGTGTCCAACGTGGTTGGGATTATTGACCCCTTGGTACGATTGCTGGTTTTCTGGTCATTCAGGATGACTCTCTTGCCCCTCCCGAGATGCTGACAGCGATGGTGGAGGAAGCTTCAGCTGAGACCTCGAAGCGGATTATCGCTGTGCTTGGTCCGCGGCTGGAAGCAATATCTTGGTTGGCGTCGATCTGCATTTGGAACCTGCCATAAGAGGCGATCGGCGGGTTCGGTCCAACCTTGAAGCGGCGAAGTGCTTGGATGAAGTCATTGCCGCTGCTGTTCCCGATACCCAAGTTGGTCCCGATAACTCGTTGGACGTCGCCGTTCTCCGAGCTTATGTGTATGCCGCCGAGACAGCCCAAGCTACAGCTGAGCGTGAACTCGCCAAGAAAGCCTGCCGTCGAGAGAACGCGGCGGCGGTGACTTCCTCGACGATGAAGGAGCTAGCAGAAAATCGGAGACAACTCAAGATCTCCAAGGAAATCGCCGCGAGATATCGCCATGACGCGGAAACCATGGGCGCAGTTGTCGAGCTACACAAGGAGCTCTATCAGCGCATGGAAAACCGCGTCAAGGCTGCCGAAGACTCAGTGCAGCGGCTATCTTCCCCGTTGGCACGTAAGAGAGAAACTTTCAAGGCTGCCGTCACCTCAAATACCGCCCAGAGTCGCCGACTGCACAATCTGTTATCTGCATCGAGTGTTGCCAACGTGTCGGGGGAGGCTCAGCTTCGTCGGCGCAACGAAGATCTTCAAGGACGCGTGAAGCGGCTTATTACTGTAACCCAGACTCTCCGTGCTCGAGACAAGCTCGAGGAAATGGACCAAGACACCCTAGCCATGGTAACCGAAGATGTGTCTCGATTTGTCGTCACTTGAGTTCCTTGGGGTACCAGTCTTCTCACCTCCTCGCAGGGTGATCCACCGGTGAGCTCGATTGGAACCTCTTGGACCTCGGTGATGAAACTCGAGTTGTCTCCGTGACGTCGTGAAGGCTGCAGATGCGTCACGCTCCGCGGGCGAGATTGCTGACGACGTGGCTTGGGCTTTTTTTTGTCTCGTCTTTGCCTAGCGAGATATCCTCCGAAAGAACAAGCTGCGGAATCGCGTCGTACGTCTCCTGGGACTTCGTTAGCCGCAGCTCGCGGGCGCAAGCTGGAGCGGAAAGCCGCAACACCACCGCCTCCTCCTGTTCGCAAACGCAGCCACCGTCCCCTCCGTGTTCTCGACGACGGCTCGGAGTCTGACTCGGATTCCAGTGTCCAAAAGTCTCCATCTGATCCCAAGAAATTTGGGGATGCGAAGGCTGCTGTTCCTGGTGCTCCGGCTACTTTGGTGCCGTCGACGTCTCAACCACTGCCGCGTTCGGAGGTTCTGTCTCCTGCGTTTAACTCTGATCGTCAGGGCTGTAAGTCGCCACCTTTGCGTTCCCAGTACATATCCAAGGCTCGTTCGAAGACGTTGTCTCGGGACGCTTCTCGAGTTTCCAGCCCAATTCGTGGTGATGCTGGCGCATCTTCGCGTGCTGCTTCTCGTGCGGTATCTCGGCTTCAAGTCCTGACCGCGGGCGTGTTCTCGACTTGTCGGGGAACCTGGTTCCTCCAGCTGCTCGTTCTACCTTTTCACCGACTTCTTCTGGTGCGCGTGGTTCTGGTGGAGTTTCACCTGCACTTTTGGTCTCTACGCTGCAGGACATCCACTCTTCGCCGACTTCTCATCCGCCGCGTTCCCTGCCAGCTCTATCCAGTGATGAGTCTCTGGCCACTCTCGTGCTATCGGATGACGACGTGGAGATAGTTGATGTGTTGCCGGCTGTACTTCCGCCTTCCTCTGGTTCTCGTGGAAATGCCTCTTGCAGCGTGACAGGCAATTTCCATAGTCAATCCACTTTGTCAAATCCATATCCAAAAATTCGTTCACATCATATACAAGCATAAACTCATGCAATCATCGTACAGTAGCTTCTTCTGCAGGGCGGGCTGTACATCCCCGCCCGCAGTCCATTTTCGTGTAGGCTTCAAGTCCTCGTCAGCGGCTTAGACCATTTGGAACCTCTGAGAACTACGCTTCTTACGCAAATAATCATAGAGTAATCCTCCACACGAGAGATTGGTCATAGGTTCCCATGTTGGCTCATCATAGCCAACCCACTTCACTAGGAACTCTCTGACTGACCTCCGAGTACTCGTTTCCATTGGCCGTCGGTCATCAAGGATGGTCTCGACCTCGGACTCTCCTGCTAGCATGTCTGGCTCATAACTATTCTCTGGTAACAATTCTTCATCGAAGTCTAGTCTCGCTTCGACAGTGAGCTCTCGGGCCAACCGAACGTTCGGTCGATCACCAAACTCTCTGACTGCCTTCAGCCGAGACACATGGGCTACTGGGTAGAATCTATATCCACTTCTATCCGGGAGCTCCAGTTCATGCGCATATTCCTCGACCTTCCTTTTAATTCGGAAGGGTCCATGCCATCAGTGTGCCAGATTCTTGGTGAGACCTCGCTTGACTCTTTCCATGTACAACAACACTCTATCGCCAGGCTTAAAGAGAGACCTCGGACTCTCGTCCACTGTCTTCTGCGTCTTCTGGGCTCTCTTCAGAGTTCTCGTTAACCCTTGGTCGAGGTAGAGACGCTTTTTCTTGCCTGCTCAGAGAATCATTGTGTTCACTCGCTCTTATTGCCTTTTCAACCGCCTGATACTCCTTAGCCATCTTCAGCGCTATTTCTTGCTGGCGGTTGACTTCTCTTATCCACGCTAACGCATCTGCTTGCCTACCGAACCCTCGTTTCAAGGAAGACGCGATCGCTTTGAGTGTCGATTGGGCGTCCCAACCATGTACCAGATAAAATGATGCCTCTTTCCGAGTGGTGTCTCGTGAGTTATTAATCGCAAAAACTAGCCTATCCACAATCTCATCCCAATCTTGTTGGAGGCGGTCTTCACGATACACCCGTACCGACTGCATTACTGTGTTCACCGAGCGTTCCTGTTGACCATTTGCTTGTGTCCGATAACTCAAAGTTGCCCGCGACCGAGATTGCATCATCTCCGCGATGGCTTGAAAAACTTCGCTCATAAAGCGGGGATCTCGGTCACGTCTGACTCAGGACGGCGCTCCGAACCTTCTGTACACACCTTCTTCGAAAGCTTGTGCGACGCACAGCGCAGATGTGTCCGACATAGCCTTCGCCATGACAAATACAGTAAATGCACACTGAAATGGCAACAAAGCGGTGTTGCCCCTCCGAGACTTCGGTAGTGGGATGACGAAATCCATTGACACAATCTGGAGTGGCCGCTCTGCCAGGATGTTCCCAGGGGAATATCCTCGTATCTGTGGACGGCTCTTACTCGAGCTACGATCTGGACACGACATCACATGCTTCTCGACATATGCGTATAATCCGATCCAGTAATAATCGGGTTTGACTCGGTGGAAGGCCAGTGAGTCATGACAACTCTGTAACACTTCATGAACCATCGTTGTCGGTACTACTGGACGGTGGACGGTCTCGTTCATCGGATCTTTGCCCCATCGACGGTTCTCTCCTAAGAAATACATTAAACCGTTGTCACTCCGCCCAAATCGGTCCGCCATTTTCCAGGGCTCTCGGGCAGCTTTATATCTAAGACTCGAGCTTACGCTCTTTAACACCAACTTGAGGTTGGTCCAGCGAAGCTACTCGTCTTGAGCCCTGCCGACGCTGCGATGTCGTTCTTCTTGCACTTCTAATCGGTCGACATCCTCAGCGCTAGGCAGCCCCCGGGAAGTTTTCACCATTTTCAACGGGAGATGACTCTGATAGCATCTTTCGGTCGATCCGGCGGTTCTGGTTCAACGGGTAACACTTCAGAATCCTCATCAGGGGTCTCCGCAAATCTCATTAGATTCTTGGCGGTCTGGGCTTGTTGCCTAGTTATAGCCGTTATGAACCTCGGTTTAAGTGCGAAGTCATAAAAATAGTTGTGCTGAGTCGCCGTATCTTCGGACAGAGTCCGCAGGGTACTGACTTGTGTGACTTCTCCGCTCGATTCTTCATAGATGACTTTGTGAATTCGGTTCAGTTGTTGTAGTTTGTTCTTTGACTCCTCGGTTAGTGTCGTTTTGGTTTCCTTCGCCGGCAACGTCTCTCCTGCCAGCGAGTCCACCGAACCGTTATATTCTCGGGTGACATGGAGGCATCTGATGGATTGAAATCTCGAAACGAGCTCTCGCTGTATGTTCAGCTGAGTCAAAAGCGCCTTCTTCAGGCATGCGATCACCCCTAGAGATTGTTGGATTGCGCGTCTCGAGTCACCAACGACGACTAGGTCGGTTACACCATGGGCTTGCGCGGCTCGTAAACTCTCGTCCATGCCCATGTACTCTGCTTGATTCACCATCGTGCTCTCGAGATAAACACTCACAGCGATTAAGCACTCGCAGCGATCTCTATCTTCCAATCAGGGAGTCGCCAGAGGATCCACGCGCAGCTACCATACCCTCCGTGCTTCGGAGGCTTGGCCAAGCCGTCATATGACAGAACGAAACCTCGGTGTCGTTCGAGAGGCGTGCATATAGAAGCGCAGGGTCCATTCGAACCATCGGAGCACGTTTGGACGGTGGTGCAACGCGTTACAAAGTCTCGTCTAGCCCCACGAAATTAGTGATCGTGGAGTGGAGCAATTGTGCAAACGCACTGTCGGCTTCCTTAACTCGGTGGACCACTAAGTGCCACGGAGACAACATGACCGCAAACTGGGTGGATCGTCCGAAGAGTGACTTGGACGTATTGATCCCAACGTCGAAAACCTGGTATAGACGTTGATCGTACGCACGGCCAACTGGGAGTAGCACGTCTTTAAGCGTAAAGCAGCGCTAACACCTCTTTCTCAGCCGTGTGGTAATTAACGTCGTTGTCCTTCAGCAAACGTCCAAAAAAACGGACGGGGTGCATGACTCCATCATGCTCATGCATAAGCGTAGTGCTCAGAGCCCCGTCATTGGCAAACAACATGGCATGACCCTCTTTGGCCCTTTCAAAACGCTTCAGAGTAGGCGCAGTGGCGATTTTTGCTTGGAGTGCGGCGAAACTTCATTTAGCAGTGGAGAGGTCTCCACCGGGTCCAAAGGATTCCTTGCGCACCTGATAGAGGGCTGCACCATAGACCGCAATGTCTTGGAGGAACCGACTGTAATAATTCAGCGCGCCGAGGAAAGCTTGCACTCCCTTTGTACCGGGGCTACACATTCGGTCAACCTCCACATTAGTGCAACACGCACTAATGAATACATTCGGGTGGGCCACATGCAGTGTGGCCACCATGCATAGTAGGAAGCACTACTATTGGCAGAAAGCAATAGATACCTGTCAATTAGGAACATGCATTAGGATAGAGATTCTGTCAACCACTCGTTGGTAGATCCTCTCTTTATAGATATCAGTTTTAGGAGGTAAGACCACAGTTAACATTCAAATTCAGTTCTCATTTTCTACCAAAAGGTTATTAAGAAGTCTTTATTTAGATTTAACTATACTTACAGAGCTAAGTATACTTAATCTAATTTTGATACACCTACGCTTCCTCCTACACGTCACGCACACGTGTAAGCTAAAGTAGTGGGCTAAGTAAGCCCACTACACCCTTTTTCGTCTTTGGGAACGAAAGCTTTGTGATAGCCTTAAGGGTTTTCGCATCAGCTCGTAACCCTTCCCGTGATACCGCATGGGACAAGAAATCAACCGTGGGCTGTACAAATATGCTTTTGGTAAAGCTTACGCTGATCCGGCATTCTTCGAAACGACTCAATAGTCGATCTAACGTCTCGAGGCAGGGTTCGAATGACTCACCGCCGAAACAGCTATCATTAACGAACGATCTTCGTTCGAAAACGAGGATTGGGCGGCTTCGCCGCTAGCGAACATATCACCCCTTGGATCGTCCACGACCGCCGAAATGGAGTCGGGTATGTCCGAGCTCTCACGGTCCGCTTCGAACCGAGTTTGGCCGAGGGTAGCAGTATCGGTAGTTGAACCACTGAAGGCTGTATCCGCGGCCTCAGCCTTCTGGGCCCGTTCCGCAAAGGAGGACCAACCTTCTCGAGGTTGAACGAACCCCCACAGAACGTTGTCAATCATCTGCTGGTAGATCATTGGAGCGTTTTTTAATCCAAACGGCATTTGAAGCCACTCAAAATGCCCCAGTGCACAAACAAACGCAGATATCTTCCGAGCTCGCTGAGTCATCATCACTGCCCAGAATCCACTAGCTGCATCAAGGGGGCAGTATCACAGATACTTCTCCATGTCCGTGAGCAAGTCATCAACCAAGGGCATCGCGTATTCCATAATAGCCGCAGCAGAGTTTACCATCTTGTAGTCAATACACAAACGGATATCCATTCCATTCTTCTTCAGAACAATCATGCACATGGTCTATCCGAGAAGGCAATAAGGCCTGCCTTCAACAATCCTTTCAGCAACTCGTAACGCTGCTTCAGATGTCGAAGCGGTATCCTCCGAGCTTTCTGCTTGTTCGGTGGATGCCCCTGGCCGTCGATATCGCACACCACGCCGTCAGCAGGAGGTGGCAGAGCATTCCCACTCGAGATCATGATCCGCTCATGGCTTTTCAGAACCTTCACTACGCGATCTTGCTGTTCCACACTCACAGACGGATGCCGAAGGTGCGGTTCAGTGTAGTCGAGCGTAGTGGATGCGGTCTCAGTAAGGTCCGGCAGAAATGCTAACTCGCGAGCGTAATCTTCAAACTCGATATCATTACCAGGGTGTTCAGACGCACTCAAAGCGTCCCGGTCACTCCAATCCTCTGACACCGTGGCAGCAGCGAGATAGGCTCTTCCAGTTTTGAATCAAGGGCATTCTTACCCGAGACAAAAAATGCCGAGAAGAATGCTGAACTGGTTCGCGACCGTCTGCTACGTGCAATCGAGGATGCGAGCAAGAGAGGTTTGCGCGGTGAAGCGCTGAACAAACTGAAAACCTCGCTGGAACAACACAAAGCAGACTTCTGTGTGATATTTGGGCTGTATCCCCCCCCGTTGATGTGCCTCCGTTACGAGTGCAACTGAAGCCGCACGCTACCCCAGTTCGCTGTTCTGCGCGGCGTTACGCTCCTATGGAGCGAGCATTCATGGACGCCCACCTCGCTGAACTTGAAGATTTGGGGCTCGTGTACAGAAACTACAGCAGTCGTTGGGCTTTAGCACCACGGATAGTGCCTAAGCCACCACCAGCAGACTTCAGAATGTGCATTGACTCGAGGGCTGTCAACGATATTGGAATGCAGTGGCCCATGCCCCAGCTAGACGCTGTTATCACACACGTGGCCGGAGCGAAAGTATTTTTCATTTTTGACTGGTTTCGCGGATATTGGCAACTTCCGTTGCATCCAGACTCTCAGGAGATTTTCACCTTCATGACACATCGTGGCATGTATACTCCGACCCGCGTACCAATGGGGGCCAAAGATGCAGTGGCTTACTGCCAAAGTGTCGTCGAATTGATCTTTGGCGATCTGCTGTATAGTGGTGTTCTTGTGTGGCTCGACGACATTCTCGGTTACGCAGAGTCGGAAGAAGAACTTATGGAGTTGCTGGAGAAAGTTCTTCAGCGCTGCGCCAAGTTTGGCGTTAAGCTCAATCCTGCAAAATGTCAATTTTTCGTGAAAGAAGTCACATGGTGCGGGAAAGTCATTTCTGCCGACGGAGTGACGCACAGTCCAGAAAGAGTTCAAGGGCTGGTTGACTTAGCGTCTCCTACAACGGCGGCAGACTTACAGCAATTTGTCTGTGCCATCAATTGGATGAGAGCCAGTATTCCAGAATTTGCCTGTGTCACAGCCCCACTCTACGATATTCTCGAGAAAGCAATGCAAGTCAGCGGTGCGCGTACCAAACGTAAACTGGGCAAAGTTTCGCTGGCTAGCGTTGGTTGGGGTGAACAGGAAGAGGAATGTTTGGCGCAAGTTAAGAGCAAACTTCTTGGGATTGTGCCACTTGCTCATCCAAGAGCTGACTGGGACCTTGTCCTGGTAGCTGATGCCAGTTTGAATCATTGGGGCTCAATACTAACTCAACTGCCTCCCGAAGATGCAAGTAAGCCGCTGTTGAAACAACGGCATCAGCCTTTAGCATTTCTCAGTGGACACTTTCGTGGATCGTCGCATAGCTGGCCCACTATCGAAAAGGAGGCGTTCGCTCTGGTGGAGTCGTGCAAAAGACTGGAATATTTGCTCCTAAGGCCACGAGGATTTCGTCTACTGACTGACCATCGTAACCTTGTTTACATTTCCAACCCTTACGCTATGGATAGCAACATGCAGCGCTATCAAGCAGACAAGCTGCAACGCTGGTCGATGTCGCTCACCTGTTTTCAGTACGAAATTGAGCACATCCGTGGTGAAGATAACGTGTGGGGTGATTTATTATCGAGGTGGGGAGCTCCTTTGGACGCTTCGAGGTCGGCTCGCATGCATCAGCTCGCTATCATCGATCAAGTGTCTCCTCTCCAAAACTCTACGTTTGAGTGGCCAACGTACGAGGACATTGTTCGTTCGCAGAACACTGCTCTTTCGCGTCAAGTGAAAAGCAACATTCGCTGGGACGATCCTCGTGGTGCATTCACGGACAAGGATAACCGTGTTTGGATTCCGGACGATGCGACCGATTTGCAGCAGCGTCTGTGCGTCATATCACATGCAGGGGCTAGTGGTCATCGCGGCGTGGATGCATCGACTTCGATTCTGAGTGATACTTTCGTGTGGGATACCCTCTCCACCGATATGGCTTCGTTGTGGCGGGTTGCATACATTGCCTCAGCACACAAGAAAAAAAAGTTCCTCGACCTTACGGTGAAACTTTACGAGCCACTAAACCCAACGAAGTTCTTCATTTCGATTTTCACTCAATGCCCAGAAGTGAACAATCGACTGGTTACGTGCTCGTCCTCAAGGATAACATGAGCGGGTATGTTGAACTTGTTGAGTGCGCGAGAGCTACTTCAGAATTCGCGTACCAAGGCTTGATCGACTGGTTTAAGAGATTCGGTGTTGTTCACACCTGGGTTTCAGATCAAGGCCCTCATTTCACCAGCGACGTGATTGACAGGTTGCGCCATATACTAGGAGCACACCACCACTTTGTCACGGCATACTCTCCATTGGCAAATGGCTCAGTTGAAGTCGTGAACCGTTTGCTGCTGCGCAGTCTGAAGGCTATGGCTAGTGAGCTGAAGTTGCAAATTAAACAGTGGTCGACCCTTCAACCACTCGTGCAAGCAGCGCTGAATGGCATGCCCTCGGACCGACTCGGGGCAATCGCGCCAATTACAGCTTTTACTGGATTACCAGGGTCGTCGCAACTGAATGCCATCTTTCCGCCTACTTTTGCAGAGAATTGTTCTCTTTCCTGGGCCGAAGAGCAACAGCAAAAACGCCCACGAGAGGTTCGGACAGCTTTGGATGCTATTCATCAGCAGAGTTCAGAGACGTCGTCGCGCAAAAATGCCCAAGCACGTGGTCGCAGAGCGAAAAACCCGGAGTGCGGATGGCAAAGTTCGCAATTGGCGATTTTTTGCTGGCAGCTTCAGCAGTCAAAGGCAGCAGCAAACTAGCGCTTTTGTGGTGTGGTCTGAAGCGAATCGTGCGTTCCCTCAATGATTATACGTTTGAGGTGCAAGTCCTCGAGCAGTTTTATCCACATCAGACGCCGGGCTTGTCGACAGCCCCGTCGCCGTTGGGCTCATAACCTGAGGTGACGCAGGGTGCGTCACTTGACTCCTCAACCGTCTATCACTTCTAAGTGTAGGACCCATGCGAGAGTAATACAGTTAGATAGCAAAAGTTCGTTAAAAGAGAGTAATAAAATAAGAAGTAACAATACGTGATTGCCGGGCAAAGCCTCGACAGGACCACGGTGTCTGGCGGGCTGCTCGTTCTCGCTTGCTGCTCGCGGAGCGGCAAAAGCGGAAGTGAGAGCGAGAGCGAGCTGCCCGCCGCACGCCGCGTGTCCGCAAAGTAGATTAGCAATAACGTACAAATACACAGTTCTCCTATACTTAACCGCAGCCACCTAACCTGGAAACATGGCAAACCTTGCTGCGTTGGAGTAAGTTCTGCTCTAGCAGTCGAGGTAGCTGAACATGGGCACAAACCGGGCTCTACATGTCGTACATAGAAGTGTGACGTAAATTATTGTGGTCCACACAATAGGATGCCGAGCGCAGCGAAGGCGGCACCTGATCGGCCCTTCCGCCGCCGAGCGACAACGAGAACAACCTCATTAGCTGAAATTGTACCATGTTCTCTACACAATA
>BSXT01000480.1:0-30059 GCA_030267785.1 Phytophthora fragariaefolia | reverse complement strand
CGACTGATGCCTCGGCGACCGTAACTTGGCGGCTGTATCGGTCCTCTCGGCGACCTCTGCCGTCACCTCGGCGATCTTCCCGATCGGCTCGGCGATCGTCGCGTCGTCCGGAGTCGTTTCGCCGACCTCCTTCACGAGAGGGCTTGCGCGAGCTATTCCCTCTGTCTTTTCGTCGACGATCGGCGGCCATCGTGTCGTTGATGACCGCTTCCACCTTCGCGGTGTTATCAAATCGCTGAGGAATTAATTGTCGGACCAGCGCAACGTCTTCGCACATATCGAGGAAGCACTTGACGTGCCGCGCGCCAGCTGGCCCACCCGTCTGGTGCATTATCTTCGGCGAGCGGGCGTATCCATTCAGCCGCAACAGGTAGTCGCAGATGTGTTCATCATCGTCCTGCTTTGCTGTGTAGTACCGATATTCGGCGGACTGGTCGTATTGCGAGCAGTAATAAGCCATGAACGCCTCGCACAACCGCGACCATTTCGACCGAGTCTTCTTCGGGAGTTGGCGTATCCAGTTGCTGGCGCCCCCTTTCATGCACAACTGGAAAGCCTCGCACCAGCGATCCTGTGGGGTTTTCGTGCCTTCCATCTCGTAGATAAACTTTTTGAGCCACCTCAGCGATCGCTCTCTGCGGTTTCGTGTCCCATTAAACTTCGACAGCTTGCTCAGCGAAATATGATGGGTCAGCATAATTCGCTGAGCTCCATCGTCGTCCCTATAATGGTACGATTGCCGAACCTGCGCAGCCAAATCTTCACAGGGATCCGCGTAATCTCGGCTGGCATAATCATCGTCATCATCGTCGTGTTTTAGGCCCGCTCAAGCGACATAAGGTCGCTGCGGTCTTGCACCGACGGCCGCCAAGGCGAAAGCCGCCGTCCATCCTTTGGTGGAGGGCACGGGTTCTAGGAGGAGAAGAAGAAGGAGAAGAAGGTCGGCGAATTAAGAGGAGCGTGCTGTCTGCTCGTGGCACGGGTCCTGGGATACGGCTTAGGAGGCACCTGATGGGCGCCACTACACCGCTGTAAACGGACTGGGCGATCTTCCGATTCGCCCGTCAAGCCTACGCTCGCCGAGCGTAGGTGTTGTGGGTGTGGAGTGGGAAGCTAACGAGTTTTTGCCCGTCTGCTACACCACAGTAGCCATGGGGCTGTCTTTGCGGAGAAATACTCCTCCTTCTCGATTTCCCAATGGGATCAGACTCCGGAAGCAGCACTGGGTGCCGGAAACGGAGGTGGCACGTGACCTTGTGAATCCCTTTAGGTGTCATTTACCTTCGGTGGAACGGACTTCACCCACAGCAAAACGCGCGAAAAGAACCGCCCCATGTCACTTGGCGACACGTGAACCATCCTCCCAAGCGCGGCTTGGAATTGTTTTCGGCGAACCCAACGTTTGGCTTTTGCACCCCAGCGGAACTATTTCGGGATATCTTGGTAAACCATAGTTTTTGCGATCTGGTTCTCGGGAGCTTCACTGGCACACAACTCGAATAAGCGGGTCAACATCGTGTGGTGTCCACGCGTAAGAACTCGTTCAGGGTTATCGCTTGAACAAAACGTCACCACTTGCGCGTTCTCGAGATGAATCGTCAGCTGCAGGATTGAGTGGGTCTTGCCTTGGATCGCGTACCCAAGAAGCCGCATACGCGCCGCTATGGGGGGATATGTACCTGGGATTTAAATACCGTAGGATCTCGTTGGGTTCCGTGCGCGCCTCGCAGGATTCACCGCGCACAGTCTCAATAGTTATCACCGCCTTGTCGGATCTCTTGTACACGTACTTGTATTGATATTTGACCGAGTCGTACAGACTTCCACATTGATGTGGCAGTTATATTCAATCCCAAAGCCACTTGACTGTACTTTTCGTACGTGACACCATCCACTGTCCGGAGGTGCTCGAAGGACTTTCGGGTCCTTGGGATTATGAAGGCGGGGCTACCTAACAGCAAACTTCGCCCGCCGTAGCGAAGCGGAAGCGGGCCAGCCCAGTAGTGGAGCAAGCTGAAACAGTGAGCGGAACGGGTTGGGACCACAACGTACGCCACAGCAGAATTCGCCCGCAGTAGTGTGGCGAAGTGGTTCCACGAAATTTCAATGTCGCGGGGTCCTCTTGCACACGGCGCCCGAACTGCCGACTAACGGAGGGGGTACTCCGATCTTCCGTGAAAGTGTTGATACTCACTTGGTGTACCCGTTGGTGGGCTGGATCGCTCTTCGGGTGATCTCAGAAGACGCGCTGAGGTTAGAGCCTTGTACTGCCTGGCGGACAGCGGGAACTCAGGCAGCAGCGGGGATACTTCTACGCGCTGCGCCAATGTATGGTCGAATTGTCGATCTTGGGTTCCTTTGATCTAAACTCGCAGGCCGATGTCGATCTTAGCCTGGGGTTGCCTTGGGGGGTATTCCGTTCCTTGCTTGCCGCTTCCTCTAGCGGTGGGTTGAAACGAGGGTTGACAGACGCCAGACCAAGCAATCTTGGCGTCTGGGTTCGATCTTGGGGTATTCGATGTCCTGGTGAAGCATCGGGCGGGCCAACGTATGTCCCGTACCCGGTAGCGTGAAGGCGAAGACCACTTGTGATGTAGAAGGAAAATTCAACTCTGTTAGTGTGTTAGCATGTTCCTAGATCTGGCCTATTTAATTCTCAGCGTTTAGCAGATTGAGCAGTGGTTAAGCGTACACACACGAAGACAGGATAGACGGTAGACATGATAAAAACGAAAGACACGATACAAGGTGAACACGATAGGCACGGCAGCCGATAGACTCGTTTGACACGATAAACATCGCCACGATAAACACGATAGACATAGCAGACACAATACGTACGATGTACACGATATATAACAGACACGATCGACAACAAACACGCGATAGACACAGTAGACACGATAGGTACAATAGATGCGAAATACACGATAGACTTGGTTAACACGATAGCCACGGTAGACACGACACACACCGTCGATATGATAGAGGATTGACACGATAGACACGATACACGGTGGACTCGATAGACACGTTATACTCGATAAGCACGACATACACGGTACACACGATAGGCGCAATAGATACGATAGACACGATTAACACTATAGGCGCGGTGGACGGGTAAGTCGCGATAGACGTGATAGACAACGTGAACACCACCGTGTATACGTGGATGTAATATATAATTACTACTAAAACCCAAAACAGCCCACCGGAGCTGATGGAACAGCGAGCGGAACGGGTTGGGACCCACGATACATCATTCGCCGCGAAGCGGCGGCGAACGTCTAGTACTAACGTACTAATTGGAGTACCGTGGTGTCCGTCAGTAACGCAGTTGTAAAACGCTAATCCGGAGTTTTGATTGGTAAAAAAAACTGTTGGCTGCCGAGCGAAGCGAAGGCGGCCGTGATTGGCCAAAACAACTTTTGGCTGCCGAGCGCAGCGAAGGTGGCTCTGAATACGCTATGGGGATCACATAAATTTAGTTGTCGAACATTTAACGCACTGAACCTGGCAACATGGCAAACGTTGCCGCGCTGGCGTAAGGGCTGCTCAAACAGTCGAGGTAGCTGAACATGGACACAAACCGGGCTTCGCATGTTGTACATAGAAGTGTGACGTAAATTATTGTGGTCCACATAATAGGTTGTCGAGCGCAGCGAAGGTGGCGCCCGATTGGCGCATTCGTTGCCGAGCGACAGCGTGAGCGACCCTATTAGCTGGAATAGTACCATATTCTCTACATGAATAAATGGGAACTAAGCCATCGTATGGTGGACTACATAATCGTACTTATAGAGGATTTTCAACTTGCATCCCCTATTTTGCACGCGCCTGAACAATCTGGACGGTGTATGCAGCCCACCATAGTACGGATTAGTCTAAGTTGAACACAGACCGGGAGCCCACGACCTGGACATAGACGTGCACGCGACATGTGCCTAGACACCATACCATCCACCCCATACCGATTTGTTGCCCCGCATTGGTCGACAGTCCGCTACTCGGTTGTCGGTAGGCTGATATTAGAGGCAGGTGGTCCATACCGAATCACACTTAGTGATGTGGTCCCTGATTGACCAAAATTAAATGTTGGCCGAGGCCCACCACGACGGCATATTACGCCATATAGACGACCCGCATAGACTATGATTGCAACACGATAGACGAGTGGATGTGGGTACGTAGAACCGATAACAATGCGAAATACATGACATAATATACAATGGCGCTCACAATTGGAATAGGTATTCCGTATGCGCGTATCAGGACTGATGTTGCGCATAGTATACCATAGGTATGGCGGGGTCGTCGCCCGACACGCTATAACAACACGATGGGTAAGCAGATAAGAGTACATCGTGCAGTACAGTATACAATAGAAATAATATTGCATAGAAAGTACATGCGCGGGACATCTGGGAACGTATAGGACGGCTATGGACGCGAACTCATAGTATACCATATTGTGTCTTAGGCGAGGGAATGGGGCCACCATCGAATAGTACGTCACGATGATATCTGTACGTACGACGCGACGGGTTAGGATAGAATAGCTACGCGACAGCACGGCGTTTTTTTATATTGGATGGTACTGGGGTGTAGACGCGAGCGATTGACCCGACGATTGTAGCGCGAGTGCGCGAGGTCTAATAGATAGATATGACAGTGGACACATGGACTGACACCACAACGACCCTACGCTTACACACGTATTATAGGTATAATGTGCAGCGGGCTGCCGTTGCGTGCGTCGGAGGAAGACGTAGACTCACCGAGTCTGAGTACGAGTTCGTACGATCCCTATCTACGGATTCCTAGAGTCTAAAGCTTTAATACCAAGGCAACTAGACGCGACGTGTCTTTTTCAAAACTGATTTTATTAATCGCCTTGAGTACGGCAAAGCCGCACGGTGCAACCATATGCATCTCACTATCTAGCATAGCGACTCCTAATAAAATGCATTCTGACTGGCTCATGAGCCACCTACTGTTTTTTTAGTCTTTTGTATCAAGTACTGGTCTTGTTAATATGTGTCATACACTCTTGATGTACACCCACACAAGCTGTGTATACCACACTCGTGTAACCCCGTTACATAATGCGATTGACAGGCACGACGAGAGTGCAACAAGTATGTGCTTGCTAACAGTAAGATGTATTAGAGAATCGATTGCGGTCGCGTGGAATGATATGATGCCGAAAACAAACGATGATTTATTATAAGACGGGTGAGGTGCGGGGACATGTCCACTCGGTTATGGCACTTACTGCAGTCGTACGATTGCACGGCTGTTCGAGGATACAACTAACAATCGATAGACGGACAACGTAATAGCGGGTAGATTAACTTATCACGCTGGATACTTGCGATATGGGGTACATACCTGGAACAATGCCAAGGAATGAAGCGATTGAAATAAATCATTGTGCTTACGTAGAATGAAAGTCATGGATAGGTGGAAAGTGTACAAGAAGTATCCAGCATGGCCACAATCATGACGATCGATAGGTTTACGTTAACCCCTCCGTTACCAGAAATACCGCCCTGTACGACCTATTTTTCGTCGTAACTTACGACGTTCATTTTGTGTTGATCTTTGTATAATGATGCCCTGTCCATGCCATTGTACACGCGAAGAGGGGTATATATTCTCGCAGGTTTTCAGATCTGTCGTCGTATGTCTTACGACTTAGCTGAGGCATTTTGAAACCTAAAGCGGAAACTTACGACTTCCAGCTGATTTTTTTGTTTCCCACAAGGAAACGACATAGCGATATGCAAATGAAAACTCCACATAAAATAAACTGGAATCAGTTATGTTCAAGAAATGATATTCAAACTGTCTATCCTTTCCCCTCATCATCGGCCTCATCTCCATCGACTTGATTGCGGAGGAGCTCACGGCGCGTGGGCTTGCGTGCGCCAATCTTCGTCGAACGACGCAAAACAACGCGTTTGCCCAGTGAGTCTGAAATAAACGATCCGCATTCAAAGTCCTCGTGCCAGATTTGGTAGCAGGTCTTTGGAAGCCCTTGGTACATTCGCCGTGACTTGGGGCACAGGAAGCACTAAGCATCAGGTCGCGAGCAGTCTTCGCAATAGTAAGTAGTTTAATATGACTTCTTGCGATCGCCGCGTAACAGCGCGCAAACCTTGCAGGAACGTTGCCTGCGTTTCTGGACGCCGGACACCGTCACCCAGTCGTCCAACTGAAGGTGGGCGTGCCCGGCTTGGCGGCGGCGTTTGTGTCCACGAGACACCGATAAAGGTGTTGACGCTGCTTCATCAACGAAGTCGTCCGGCTTCAGCTGGAGCAGCTGCTTGTGGAGGAGGACATACCAGTCCCTGCGGTCCATGGGAGTGATATGCTTGCGCTGGCACGTGTGCTTGTGTGTCAAATACCAGTTTACCATCGCTATGTCTAGCAATCCTATAAATAGCGACTTGTAATATTTCTGGAAGCGAATAGCCTTTTGTAGGGAGTATGACTGGAGGCGGAGTTGATCATGGACATCAACTCCGCCCATCCAGCGCTGGTAATCAGCTACCAGTTTCGGGCACTTGACCGTTGCAGAACCAACCCCTTTGAGATTGCGGTGGACGAAAGTCTCGGTCATGGCTGCCTCCGTAGCCAGGTAGTGGAGGGGCTTGCGGTCCCACCAATGACAGGCCACCGTGGTAGGAACCGCAGCCGATCGAGAGTAAGTAAAAGAACCGCGCTCAACTTGACGAGGCCTCGTTTGTCGGTGCTCCACGACGCGCTTGTCATACCCCAGGCGGTTCGTCGTAATGGTCCCCAACACGTAGACGGACATCGATAGAAGCTGAATAGTGAGAGCCACTGAAGTGTAAAACCGATCTACCACAACCATGCGAAAGCTTGGAGGCTGGTCTTGAAGTACAATCTTCAAATTCCTTATCACTGCTGCGGCACCCGTCTTGTTGTTGAATGCCTGCTGGTCGGTATCAGCTGCCTCTCTCTTACCAACGTATATCTCAAATCTGTCACGGTAACTTCCGACATAGCGAATGTCAGCACGACCACAACGTCGTAAGTTACGACGTAATATTCTAGCGAAAAAAAAATACAAGTACCTATGGCAGTAGGCCGTATCCAAGTCACACACCATGAAGATCTTGGTTCCATATCGGTGCGGCTTGTCCGACATGAACATGCGCGTGGTGTTGCGCTTCGACGTCGCTGGTAAAACACCTTCGTCAAAAGAGAATTTACTTGGAAGCGACCAGCCCGACAAGAAACGGGATTGTATCATATCTACGACCGGACGCAGCTTCCATGTATTGTCCCGCACACGCGGCGCTTCATTATTCACGAAGTGCACGTCGCGTAGAATTGAAGTGCAGCGGTTCCGCGGCATATACCTTCCAAAATTGCCAGCAGGTATGGCCCCGTCATCACTCATACTCCAGTGTCGGGAAAGCCGACGCGTCATGGGATTCAGCATTCGAGCGATGAGCAAACCTATCACGTGCAACAGTTCGTGAGCTTCATAAAGCGGTTCCGCGCGCAAGCGCCTCTCGATCTGTTTCACGGTCTCTACTGACGCAGTCTGTCGTTTCCTCTGCTTCTCCCGGACACGATGAGCTCTTGCACGTAGAGTCTGCTTCTTGTAACGGTTAGTCTCCTTCGTAATACTCACCCACAATGACTTCGGCACGAAATAGAAAAACAACATTACGGGCGAATGAGCAATGCCTTCGAGTTCACACTTAGGTGCAGCCACATCTTTCGATTGATGTGGATACTCGTCCCACCCAGTCTCAAACTCGGAAGTCAACACCCCCCACTCAAACTCGCGAAGTGCCATCTGGTCAATCGCTTCTAGTGTCAGCTTGCCTCCCAAGGATTGAATAAAAGCATCGTCCATGTGGGCGACCTCTTCATCCGAGTCTGCAATATAATCAGGGAATTCGCGCGGCACGACCTCTTCGTCACCCCTGTTGTCACAGCTGCTCTCAATTCCGCTCGATCCTACTGATTCATAGTCATCCGACACGTCTCCAGTACCCAGAACATTCACATCGTTAGGAGGCACAACAATTTGGTAAATATCATCCATCACTGTCTCCTCTGCCCCACCATCTCCATCATCGGCCACTTCAGCCTCCTCGCTAGACTCTGCGTTAGACTCTGCCCGACAGAAGTCGCTGAAATGCGCCCACAACCAGCTCACGATTAGCCTCCTCGATCGAGGTGTTCGCGCTTGAGTCACAGTCTGATCCAAACATCACACCGATGGTGTTGGCTGACAGCGCGATAGAGGTATCAATTTGTGACGCCGGCACCGCCTCACTTGCAGCTTCCGCCTCGCCCGTAACTTCCGCCGCACTCATAGCAACCGCTTCGCTTGTAGTCACCGCCTCGCTATCCGCTACTTCGTTTTCCACCTCACCACTAGATCCGTTGCCCTTTTCGTTCACCAGACCTGACTGAAACGCAAAAGCCACAACTGCATGCTCACCAGCAAATGACTCTCCGTCCGGGGACGTGTATATCCACTGATTAGATAGACCGGAAGGTCGCTTGCTTCTCCACCCCGCCGCACGAAGCTGTCGCCATAGATGCTTGAAGTCCGTGGTGCGCACTACATCGGACACCACAGACTTCCTCGAGGCCGAGCTGGACCGTATGCGTGCCATTCGGCAAATTCTGAACTGAGTCCGGAGTTCTCCAGACCACTCAATCAAATCTGCACATCTGCGATGAACAGCAAACCGATCCCTTCCCCTTTTCTGTGCTGTCCGCATTTGACCTCTGGCAGCTTATATATTTTATCGCTGCAATTTGACTTGATTAAAGTATCGTGTCCTTTTTCCCGAGCCATTTCCTATTTGAAGCTAAATGAACGTCGTAACTTACGACTTTCGCCCTCCGCTAAGTCGTAAGTTACGACGTTGGTAACGGGGGGGGGGGGTTAAGGCGTATACAATCTAACGTACCGTGGTATAAAACTCAATGTAAACCAACTTCACTTTTGGTATGAATAACACAACAATAATATTTGTTTTTGTAGCGATTAATAACAAAATGCCGACGAAAGCCGACCGGTGCTAAGCGGAGGTGGGTCAGCCCTGTTGTGGGCGAGCTGGTACGGCGAGCGGAACGGTTTGGGACTCACTCTAAACCCACCGCCGAATGGGCGGCGGCGCTCGGCTAGTAGCGCGATGAAAGCAATATTGAAGCCCGTCATATATTTGGTGTGTCGCTGCTGTTTAAAATGGCACTCTAGTAGTGTTGATTGTCACAAGAGATGTACCTATACGTTGCGACCTCGAGAATATTCATTTTTCTGAAAAGAACTACTCACGCTGCTTATAACCCTACACTATATTTCTGCTCAAATGATGGCAGCTATAACATACCTTTTCATAGTTGTAGTTGTTGTACAGTTCTGACTGAGAGGTTTTCTGTCTCTCAGTCAACTTCGAGCCCTCCCTAGATATGTTTTGATTCTACAGTAACACGCGGCTAGAGTGGATCAAACTGATTCAATACTTCAAAACTAAGTACCCAGCTCTTTGGCATACCAGGCACAAATTCTGAAGACCCCATTGGTTTTAATTCCATCAACTTTATCGGTATCCAGATGAAGATCTAACCATTCTTAAGAAATGTTGACTGAAGACAGCCACAATGTTGCCGCGAGTTGTTTTATAGAATTGCCACGAAACCTACCCCTTTCTTCGCTAGGTTTTACTCAAGAACTTACGGGATTCTCCTATTAGACTACCACCTCTGAAAATATCGTGCGAATCAGGACAGCTTTGAGCGGTATACTACGGTAACAATCCAGCAGACGTTGCGTTACCAGTGACAGTAGTGCTCAATGTCACGCAATAAAACGACAGATACACGAGGTAGTTCGTCCTAAAGCTGTTGACGAAATTATTAGTTCCCAGCCTCTAAAGATCTCTACCCATATTGTAGAAAGTATCACAAAAGGGTATCACTACTATGGAGGGTACATGTGCATACGACAATCGCTTACCATACGATTGGGATTCAACGTGGTGACATTTATTGGGGACCCGGGTTTGTGAACCCGGGGGGAGACGCAGTTCGAAGGCGGTTGTGTGTACGTGAGTGGTATTAAGCTTACGTACGGAGAGGGCTCTACCCGTCGACTAAATAGAAAAGAAGGATATATTTCATCAAAATTCAATTTGCGAACTAGGCAAATTTTTTTGCAACTCCCATGTTGGAGGTTTGAACCACCAAGCGTGGGTAGGAGTAAAGGGCGATAAAGTCGAGAAAGCGGATCGAGCGGTGAAACTTCTTGGTTCGTTATAGTGTTTTGGCAAGACATATAGAACGATGATGTCGACATATTCTGAGAAATAAACTTCAGAATATCTCGGGAAAGTTGCTCAGATCACATAGAATGTAGCATTTCCGAATAGCAAGCACTCAATCATTGGCTCAAAACTTCCTTATCTGACAATCAATTAAAAACCCAGCGCATTTTCCCAATAGGGGGTGTCAGAATTCAAACTGCAGATTTATTTGCCAGGAAAATGACATGCGATTTCCCTGCAAATGACATGTCATTTGGACAGCATGTCGCCGGTTTCACTGAATGGGGTATCAGAATACCTTTTTTTTTTATTTCGCGACATGGCCTCTCTGCCTCCTTCGATCGAAACCCACCTCATCGCAACGCTCAGCGCAAAGTATCTGGACTATCCATCGCGACAGCCTCCAAGCACAACGCTTCAGAGCATGCCAAACATTAGTGCATGTCAGCGTCTCATTGCAGAAGTCCCCCTCTGTCGCTCGTTGATGTACGTGCCAATGAGCAGCGAGCACACCTCCGAGTGCATGTTCTCGATGGCGACCTGGAAACCGTAGAAGCAGAGACCGTAGAAGCAGAGAGCCTCCGGCACCTGGACTTCGTTGCTGAAGTTCATGGCCAGGTTCTCGTTCACGATGCCATCGCTCGCCGCGAAGAAGGTCAGCACGTGAAGCGCTCGTTGTCCGTCAGATTCGCCCATTCCTTGCGGTCGTGCACCAGGTCCAGCTCCTCGGCCGTCCAGAACGAGGCCTCCGCCTTCTTGTACATCTGCCACACGTCGTGCTCCTGGATCGGGACAGCACGAACCGGTTCGGGTTCTCCACCAGGAACGGGTCCGGCTGCATCTCGCCGCTCAACTCCTTGCGCTTGTACTCGGACATCTCGAACGTACGGTGGAGAAGAACCACCTGCTACATGCCATCGAGAGTCCACGATTCGAGACGATTCCGTGCGTAAAGTAGAAAGTGAGCTGGGCGCTCAAGTGGGGGCCTTTCTGGAAGAAGAGTTAAACGAAAATCTTCTGCTTCAGCGGCCCATTGACTTTTAGTTTTTACTTGTGCCATAAATGGCTTGGATGTTTTTCTTTATCTCGATCCAGTTGACCAGCACCTTGTAGTCCTCCGCGCATAGATAAACCTTTGAGGTAACTTCTGTCGATGCCTTTCACTTGCCCGGCATTGCTACAAACCATAAACAATCTGCATGAGAACAACGGCCCCCGTGATACCGCAGACAGATCAAGCCTCACCGCAAGCTGCTGTGCCTGCTGAGGCTATCAGCTCCTCTGGTCTCCTGAGCTTAAATGCCGAGGCTGGGTATGAGGTTATGTGCAGCAGTGCAGTACGCCGTGCCCATGGGTTTCCTCTGCCCGGAGAAAGCAGACTGAGCGCGTTTGTCCTTTGGCAGATCACAGGCTTCCGCCAAATGACATGTGATTTGGCCAAATCACCCACCCCGGGAGGTGGGTGATTTCAATTTGTGCGATTTGGATTTCGGGAAGTAACATGTATTTCCCGGGAAATAAAGTGTCATTTCACGAGGAAATCACATGCGATTTCACGCGACGTTTTGGCAATTCTGACACCCCCTAATCCGGTCGATCCTATCATATTCCAACTTCGCCCTATAGACTTTGGGAATCTCCAGTAAGTTTGTTACTTCGGTGAAGAAACATAATCCTCTGTGATCGTAAAAAAATATTCTGCACAAAGCGTCTGCCATGGCCCACACGATAACTAGCAACTCTTCATGAGACCGCGGCGAAATGTATTAGCATTTACAGGCCCTGGGGGAAAGTAGCTACATCGCGTTGCTTGTCGATGACATCCGAAAAACAACCCCAAACGACAGTTCTTCGAACTGCGAACTTTCATGAAACCGAAGAAATAACGCCAAATGTCGCAAAAATTACAGCTTCATTTGATCGTCATCGACATTTTATTTTTCAGTGCTTAAAACATCTAGATCTAGATCTCGGCTCTGTACCTGTACTACTTCGATGAATTAGCGATTTATGAACTGGTCGCAGCGTAGAAACATCACATTTGGCTGTGATTCGAGCATTGAACAAATAGTTACAGCAAAACGAAATGTCAATTCAATCTGTTAATCAATGTCTTTTTCTAGAAATAGGAGAACATTGATCACACGGATGCGTCGGTCTCGAAATCGGTTTGGCTAGGAAATAAGATCGTGTGTGTTGTGTGGAGGAAACCTCCTTTTTATACACACATCAATTATTTAGATTTACACGACATCACCAATTGTCTTTGTTGCTTGGTTCCATTGCAGACCGAATTTTCGCCCAGTCACACCTTACTGACGAATTTAATGAAAATAACCGAGGCTTTATTTAATTTTAATGACAACTTACGTCTATACTCCATCATAGTTTGGGTAGATTCAAGATAGTACTTCAGAAGTAATAGATACTTATTTCCTACAAAATTCACAAGTGTGATTTTTTTATTGAGAGTGGGAAACATGGAAAACGTTGCCGGTTCGGTGAACCTATGATTTTATAGGGGCTAGAAACTGCCCGCGTTTGTATTGTAGAATGCCTGCTATAGCTAGATCCGTCGGCGCGGTGCGTTTGACCGTCCTCAAGCAACCGATTAGCGAAATATTCGCCTTGACATAGCAGTGTTCGGAAATACAGTCGCAGTACCCGCATAACTTCACCAGAAATATTATTGAGGCATCGTTAAGCGTTCATATCGCCTCGCAACTAACGAGTCGATGATCGAGATCATTTTATGCCTGCTCTTCAACAGCTCGGTGGGAACTTTTTCTTGGAGTTGGTGGTGCCTGGGTTAACTGCTCCGCAACGTTGGAGCTTTGGAACAGCCAAGAGCATTTCACCGATCTATTTCTACGGATGCCGCGAGTTAATCGTGGTCTCCATGTCGACGTTGACATTTTTCGTGTATTGCACATTGTAAGCGGCAGCCAAGCTAATACCGGTCGTGGTATTTCTAACTTCCATCTTGTTTTGTTGCCACTGCAGTAATGACGAGCACAATCACTTCAAGAAACTGCTGCGAACACGACCTATGACTCGGCCTACTCGACTTGGTTAGCGGATGATCATACTTAGTTTGAAGTGTTTTAATCTTTTGTCCGCGTCGCAGCAGGGCTAGTGTGTCATCGTAATCCCAGCACTGACTTTGAAATGAAACTGAGGGAGAATCGTAGCTGTCGTAATCTGAAAGTGTCGTCGCTTAGGTCGATAAGTATTAATGGTCGCCTTGATTTTTGGCGAGACTATATGGAGGTGCTGGGCATTTTGTTTCATCTACTTCAGCAGTTGGGGTAAAGTAACTCAGATATTCATTGGTGATTGAACTGGCTTAGTGTTTTCCTCGAGCTGATGCAACATAAAAAGAAGATCACTGGGGGCTTTCCTGGTTGCATGATAAAGTGGTCCGATAACAAGCTTGTCAACTGTGAGATGTGGCATCTACCTCAGCAATAAAGCTTCGTGTGTCGTTTAGTACTGTAGCGCTCTTCATGAGCTTACACCATCCATCAATAATGCAGGGCTGCAAGAAGGATCATCTAGCAATCACTTTGGGTTACTAACTAAAACGTTTCATGGGTGAATCACACAAGTATTTATTTCTAGGCAGAAATAGTGGGTAAATGTCAACCAAGCGCGACAGAAATAACGTTTATGTGGGTCGTCTCGAAAATGTTGAGGATTTTGATTTTAATGGCTGAGCTCACTACATGTAATAGTGAGTTGGAAAAGTTCGACGATTCTCGCTCGCTATCCTGGAGCCCAAACTCAGGCAGGTAGGCACTCTGAAAAGGAGTCGTCCTTTGCTTCGGCTTATGCTTGAGCGCCTGCTGTATCGCATCATACAAAGAGATACGGGTTATTGCTGTTGATCTCTTCTGAGTTGTGTTGCCGCCAGTACTGAACGAGTACTCGCAGTACTTCGGCAACGCCTTGCAACATGTGTGCTTTGTAACGCCCTCCCCCTGGATTATACTGTGCATTTAAAAAATTAGGAAGTGGCGTATTTGGTCCACGAATATCTATGCTATATAGGTCTGAGATTTTTCGATAACAGCTCAGCTCAAACCGGTTTAATCTGTGGTCTCAACTGACCGGGTCTCGTAGATCTTACTTCATTCAGAATCTTCCATGTAATCTAGAAACAAAGACCGAGGACCTACAGATAATTGTAGTTAACGTGGGAGTGGTGTAGAAATTGAGAGCGGAACAGCGACGGTTTTTAGAGCTGGAGTTCAAATTGTACTGGTGACTGTACCAATCACAGAACTGTGCGTTTTATCTACTAACTAGAGAACCAGCCGAAGTCCCTCCGTTGACCTCAAACATTTTTTCCGAAGGTTGCACTCAGTCCTGCTGGTCCAAGGTTTCGCTTCTATTCGATAACATAACGGACTACACTAGACTTTTTCATCGGATGGCTGAAGTCAATATCCCACTTGCGCGCCGCTGTCAACACGATCGCACGTTATAGTGGGAGCGCATTCATGATCTGATGAATCCTGAATAAGTCCTTCGTTTTCGACCGAAGCAACATCAATTTGTGATTGTATTCCGCTCCAGGTTCGCTTCGTACGAGTACAGGCGCTTTACCTCCATTAATCTTGTATTTCGCCACCTTGTCATCCAACGCAAACACATACCGAAGATTTTCAGCATTTTCATAACGTCCTCTTCCGACATCTTGGAGCGAATCCACCTTTGCACTCTTAGGTCGGTAATTCTGTTCTTTAGCGTGGCTACGAGGAATGAAGTGAAGCCCTCCCGATCGTCGTTATCAGCATTGTCGATGCTGCTCACTCCTGCTCTCAACAGCCGTTTAATTTTACTATCGTGGAATCGGGCGGTATCCGCAGTACTTATTTTGGCATTGGTGGAGCTAATAGCAACAGTGGCCAACAGTGCTGTTGGCCACTGCGAAGAGCTGGAGTCTCCAGGTCTTCGCAGTTCTGAATTTCCCCCGTGCAGCCAGAGGATGAGATTCACGGGGTTCACATTAGAATTTTACTATCGTGGAATCGGGCGGTATCCGCAGTACTTATTTTGGCATTGGTGGAGCTAATAGCAACAGTGGCCAACAGTGCTGTTGGCCACTGCTGTTGGCCACTGTGGAGCTAATAGCAACAGTGGCCAACAGTGCTGTTGGCCACTGCTGTTGGCCACTGTTGCTATTAGCTCCACCAATGCCAAAATAAGTACTGCGGATACCGCCCGATTCCACGATAGTAAAATTCTAATGTGAACCCCGTGAATCTCATCCTCTGGCTGCACGGGGGAAATTCAGAACTGCGAAGACCTGGAGACTCCAGCTCTTCGCAGCTCTGACTCTAGTGGAACCTCGAACGGTTGGTCATCTATGCATTGGGCGGTGATGGATTCCATCAAAGCTGTTTCCATGGAAGGTGCAAACTAACTTTTATGATGGGATAAGGGTATACTGCCTATATAAAAGCGAAGTTGTTGTCCTCGTTACCAGATCTTAAGATACTGTGAGAGATCCGGTACCGCTGTCAGAAATGCTAACCCAGCATAGAGCCAACGAGGAAGTCATACATGTGTCTGGTGGCCCACCAAGCTCGGAGCTGCCTCTTTTCCCAGCGCATTTCGAGCTAGGGGTTGTTGGGATCTCTTAGTACTGACATACTTGGATATGCACGAACAAATTGAAATATGCGGACCGCATATGTACCGCATAATACGGTACAGTATTATAGTGTGTATGAAGCAGAAGAGAAGAGGGGTGTGGTAGGAACACGTAGAAGCTCCAACACCATTCAAATTCGACAGCACAACGACGGTGAAACCCCCTCGCTATCTACTACATGTATCCATAGTATCTGAACACAATACTCCTTGAGAATACAAATCTGTCATTGGATAAAAGGACAAATACTAGAAGATAAAGCGAGTGCATGTACCATATGTTTGGAGCAGAACTCGACATTTACAATCGCAGGAACGTGATAGTTTGGGTAGGGCTTTGGCGAAGATTTAAAAACACCGACTTCGCTGGACAGCTCCTCCCATACTTCACAGTACTTGCCCTTGCAATTGGTAGTTCTGCACTTTTACTTTTCGCTGTCTAGGATCTATGAAGTCTGCAATGCGCTTTTCATTGAATCACCAACAGTGTGGTTAGGGGTTTCAAGCTGTTTTGATGCCGGACGTTTGCCTACGACATCAGCTACTGTAAGAGCGTGCCCACATCGTGCACAGTAGGAGTACAGGAATCCCCGCCTAATCTGGAAAGGTGGGACCAATAAACACTGAGAGGTTGCGAGATCTGGAAAGGTTTTGCATAGATGCTGATTATACTGACTTAATAGATTTTTGTGCAGAGAATGGGGTTTACGACTTCGACGTAGTGATTCCAGAATGCAGCCAGCAATTGCTAATGGTATCCTCCGTAGCTCAGTCAAAAAGCTGTGTAAATGGATATATACTACTACAACAACCCAGCAATATAGCGGTCTTGGTCATTCTGCTCGCTTTCAATCTTCCATTTGCCTCTGTAAACGAGCAACTCGTGCATGCTTCATGGGGCAGCAATTTCCCTTTGATCCATGCTACATCAGTACATGATCTGTCTTTGCACCAGCGAGAGAGCAAATCCCGACTAGAATCTTGTACTATCTCTGGCGGGTACATGCGTAAACTCAGGCCCAGATTAGGCGGGGACTCCTGTATTGAGTTCATGCGGCATAATCGACAGTGCGGCTCGACTGGCGGGATGTCTTGAGCTTCTAGCACCCAATGGTCACTTGCTGCTATCCCACTGCTAAAATATTAATTCTAGCGTTCAAAACGTCAAGTTTTTTAAGGTACATACAACCCCCAGAGATCGATATCCCAATCAGTAATACATTCCTAATACATGTAGCATATCCACTGGTTGTGAATCACACCTGTGATTAAAACTAAACGTAAAGCAGGCACCAACGACAGCACGACGCTAGTAAAACTGGAGCTCCGCTCCACCGGTCCTCAAAGCCAAAGTGATCCAACTTAAATTGCATAACTAAAATCGCAACCAGCGCGTTCTATTACATGTAATACCTTATGGTGGCCGACAGCAGGCACTGGACCTCTTCCACCAGTGTGCCAACGATGATGATGATAAAGGAGACCTGGTGACTGCTTTAGCCACGTATGTCATTCAGTCTCAAGTTTCGTTATCGCTATGAGGTCTACTACGTCTATCGTGCCGCAGAGCGAACAACGGGACCGAATTCTGCGCCAGGCGGATGAGCGCTGGCGTGTGTGCACCCACGAAGCCAATAACATGCCCATGACCGAGAAGCGGTTGCCTGTAAACGAGATGATGCTCTCGGGGAACTTGTAGCTCAGCACGTGCGGTGGATGAGGCGTCCCAACGCCGCCTTCGTGGGCGAGTAGCTCACAGCGCTAGCGTGTGTGTGGGGGGGGGCACTAGCTGCTGAAGCCGGGAATGTTTGGCATTGACTTTTTTCTCAACTGTTTACTTAAACCGCAAATCTTTGTACATGCTGACCTCTATCCTCGCTATTCCAAATAGAAATATAAGGAGCCCCAGTATTGATACTTAGGGAGATTAATTATGCAAGCTGACCATTTTGAGAAACACGACCAAAGAAATTTAGAAGACACCTGAAGCCTTGGGCCTTGCTTCCTCGTCAGGGTCTCGATAGCTAAATTGCATATAACCGAAGCCCATACAGTCCTCTTGCAGGGATACCTTTCGCGTCAGCATCGATCAGGATTCATTGTTTGCGATGGTCGGCGTGGAAGATTGGACACATGCATTCATTCATATATACATACATACATACATACATACATACATACATACATACATACATACATACATACATACATACATACATACCTGTAACAGGCCCAATCGGAGAGCTCCGACTTCGTAATCGACGAGTTTTCCTTGCGGTGATGGCGTACCTGCAGTCAGCGCGTGTTTGTGAGCTGGATATGGAACCGGGAGCACTTGGGGGGGGGGGGGGTGGTCATCGTGAGCAGAAGAGAAGCTGCTGTGAAATGAGTTCCGCCAGGTAATTGAAAATGTATTGAACCAGTAAATGGGTACAGTAGTCGCCCAGTTGGTTATCTTCCGATTTGAGCATTCCACCCACCCACCCAGTTTTACCAGTAGGGGAAGGGGAGATTAAACATTTATTCGTCTTCTGATTGGCTAAAACAACCTTTGGCTGTCGAGCGCAGCGAAGGCGGCACCCGATTGGCTCTTTCGCCGCCGAGCGACAGCGAGAGCGGCCCTGATTGGCCGAAATAGTACTATGTGCATTACACCACCATAGTATTGTGGACTACATAATCATAATTTGGACTACACAATCGTACTTACAGAGGACTTTCAACTTGCACTCCCCATTCTGCGGGCTGCATGACGAGATAGACGGTGCAAGACGCCGGCCATAGTACGAATTGGTGTAACCTAGACACAGACGGGGCTTCGAGACGTGAACATAGACGGGAGTGTGACATCGGCATGCACACAATAGTACTGACACTGTGCCTACCCGTTGACCCCGGGGTGGCAGATACTTCGCATCTCGGTACCCGATAGGTGCATAGTATAATCATGTGGTCCACACCAAATCGCACTTAGCATAAAGAAGTCTTACTGATTATAACCAGAGTTGGATGAGAACCGCCACGGCGGCATAGTACGCTATATAGGCGACCCGCATAGACTAGGATTGCGCCACGATACACGCGTTGATATGACATAGAACATATAGCAGCGCGATAGACAGGTCATAGTATATATTAACGCTCGCGATTGCATAGGGATGGTGTATGCTCGGACCCGGACTGCTGTGCTCGATAGTATACCACTGCCAAGGAGGGGCCGTCGGTCGACATAGGATAGTGACACGATACGGAAGCAGTTAGGAGTACATAGTACACTACGATACCCGATATGACATAGTACGTACCTGCGCGCGACGTTTTGGGACGAATAGAACGACCAACAACGCGATCTCATAGTATACCATAGTATGCCCTGCACAGGGAATCGGGGCCATGATTGCATAGTACGCCACAAAGATAACTATACATATGATACGACGAGGACACGGTAGTACGGATTAGTACCACGAATCCGACACGACGGGTTGGCTCGATGACAGCGACGCGAGAGCAATATATGCGAATAGATAGATGCGACAAAGCGTGATTGGACGCGAACTAACATAGGGTTAGATTGACGGACACGACGACACGTATAATGGATAGACACGACCGTAGTGACATTGGTCGAGACGACGCGAGGGACGCGAGTGTCCGCTGGCAAATAGTTAGACGCAACAGGGCCGCATTGATTGACACGAATAGTAGCGCGCACGGTGGACACGATAGCCACGAAGACACTCAATAGACACCAAAGATACGATAGGCGTGATAGATACGGAAGACACGATACACACGATAGATACGAAGGGCTCCATAGACACGATACATACAATAGACACGATAGACACGATAGACACCATCCTACACTACTAATTGGAGTACGGTGATGTCCGTCAGTAACGCATTCGTGTGACGCTAATCCGGACTTTTGATTGGCCGAAAATATTTTTGGCTGCCGAGCGAAGCGAAGGCGGCCCTGATTGGCCAAAACAACTTAGGCTACCGAGCGTAGCGAAGGCGGCTCTCGATACACTTTGTGGGACACATAAAGTTGTGTGGTGATCATTAAAACCCACCTAACCTGGAAGCATGGCAAACCTTGCTGCGTTGGAGTAAGTTCTGCTCTAGCAGTCGAGGTAGCTGAACATGGGCACAAACCAGGCTTCACATTTCGTACATAGAACTGTGACGTACATTCTTGTGGTCCACACAATAGGATGCCGAGCGCAGCGAAGGCGGCACCCGATCGGCCCTTCCGCTGCCGAGCGACAACGAGAACAACCTCATTAGCTGAAATTGTACCATGTTCTCTACACAATATGAATGTGACTACAACATTGTAATGTGGACTACATAATCGTACTTATAGAGCACTTTCAACTTACACTCCCTATTTTGCGCGCTGTTGCACAAGATGAGCGGTGTACACCTCCCCCCATAGTACGAATTAGTATAAGCTGAACACAGATTGGGCGCCCACAACCTGGACATAGACGGGTACGCGATATGGCCTGGCCAACTATAGCACTAAACCTATACCGGCCCACGACTCCGCATTGGCCGACAGTCCTCTACTCGGCAACCGATAGGTTGATATTGGAATCGGGTGGTCCACACCAAATCGCACTTCGTGATATGAACGATTAGCTACAAAAATAAAGTTCGTCGAGGGCCGCAACGACGGCATAGTAGGTTATATTGACAACCAGCATAGACTAGGATGGTGAGGCGAAATTTCCGGAGGATATGCGTACATAGAACCGATTAAAATGCGATAGACAGGCCGTAGTATACAGTAGTGCTTACGATTGGAATTGGAATTGCATATGCACGGAAAAAGACTACTGTACCGCATAGTACACCATAGCTAAGGCTGGGTCGTCGCCCGACATAGGATGACAACACGATAGGTAAGCAAATAGGAGTACATAGTACAGTACGATATACATAATATTGCATAGTACGTTCCCAGAACTTCTGGGAACGTATAGAACGACTATTGATGTGAGCTCATAGCAAGCCATATTATGTCATAGGCGAGGAAATTGGACCATGATCGAATAGTACACCACAACGATAACTGTACATACGACGCGACGTGTTGGGGTAGAATAGCTACGCAACAGCACGGCGGGGTCAATAGTATCGGGTGGTAGCTATACGCGAGCGATTAACCCGACGATAGCAACACAAGTGTACGAGGTCTAATATATAGAGACGACAGTGGACACATGGACTGTCACCACAACAAATCTACGTAGATGCAGAATAATAGGACTGTCTGGCACGACGAGAGTGACACAACTATGGGTGTGCTCACAGTAAGACGGACGGTATTAGAGAATCGGCTGCGGTCGCGTGGAATGATACGACGACGGAAACGTACGATGGTTCGTAATATTAGATGGGTGAGGCGCGGGGACAAGTCCTCTCGGTTATGGCATTCGTACGATTACACGGTTGTACGAGGATACATTTTGGTGCGAATGTTAGCGACACAAATTGGAACGCATACTCTAAACACGATAGGCACGAAGATTTAAAATGTCTGCTACCCAACAACAAACGACAGACGGAAGACTTAATAGCGACTAGATTAGCGTAACACACTGGATATTTGCTATACATGACGCATAGCCGGAACAATGGCATGAAATGAAGCGATTGAACTACTGTACATCCGTGTGCTCACGTAGCATGAAAGTGCAAGATGTACGAGTAGTATCTAGCATAACTAAAATTATGAAGATCGACAGGTTTACATGAAGGTGTATACATTCTGACGTAGTGATACATGTACAAACTCTATGTAAACCAACTTCACTTTTGGTATTAATAAGACAACATAAATAATATTCCAACTATTAATAACAAAATACAAAAACCGACCGGAGCAAAGCGGAGGTGGGCCTGCCCTGTAGTGGAGCGAGCTGGCACAGCGAGCGGAACGGGTTGGGATCTACCGTAAACCCACCGCCGCGTAGCGGCGGCGCTTGGCTAGTGCTATAAAAATTACGATAACAAAGTTTATCTCGTGAGACCAAAAGGTGGTCTCATAAAAATTATTAAACGCGTTTTATCGGCTTTAATGACCCACTCTGAAGTGGCAATCGATTGAAATTAGTATTGGACTGAGTGTGGGTCTAGACAACTCCCTGAAGAAACACACAAGTTCAAATTGAAGTTTCGCGAGATCTCCGGGGGGCATTTGGGCGCGAAATTCGGGTGCACGGGCTCCGACGTGGGTAAGATCCCCTCAAAATCCGACCTGCTAGGACAGAAGCCATATTGTGAGCTTGTACACCGTCGACCGCTTTCTGTAGCTGGATGCTTCCTAATATTCGCTCTAACGCCTCGTGTTTGCTCATGACGTAGACCTCGAGCAACCCATAGCCTCGTCATGTTCATGAGCTCGAGACAATCATCTCTCACGTCGATTTCACCACTCCAGCGTCCTCTTCGGCTTGGTGCCCTGTCAAGACCACGCGCAGTCGTGAACTTACTGACAACCGGTGAGTCGCTCTATCTGGTGGTGCTATCTAATCGAGTTGCGTCGAATGCAGCTCGTCGACAATCCCCCGATCTAAGTCCAGACTCTCTACCAGTGACGAGGCGAATGACCCACCGCGTCTGCGCAGGCTCGCTTCGCCGCCCGCGGCTGGGTCACCACTGCCGTGGTTGCGTTCGGGTCGATGTTTTCACACCCACTGGTCATAGAAGCGTTGACGATGCAGATTTCATCGTTGGCCGAAATCCAGTTGGTTTCTCGAGCGGTGGCCGACGCGACGGAAAGTGTCGTGTCAACTCAGCGAACGGAGACGGTCCCGTCCTCTCAAGCCTCGCCGGCCTCATCCGTCGCTACGACAGATGTCTTCGGGCCCCCGTTTGCGGCGTCATCGCAAACCTCCACCATAGCTCCGTGGACGCCTTAGCGAGGTGACCAAACTCCTCCATTACGTGCAGACCATCGTGTTGACCACTCACGATTTCGAGACCGTCACAACCCGGTTTGGTTCGCCAAGGCCTTCGAGGCGGATGGGTACAACTCGGAGGCCTTAGCAGTCATTGGGAGTCTACCCCGTGTGACCTCGCCATCTTGAAGCACGCCTGGATTCGATCTCGTCGGTTACACAGCGCTCAGCTCCGCCAGGGACGAGTGGGTACCTGCCGTCTGGACCGCTCCTGTCGTGCGTGTCACTGAGCAGCACAACCCGCGCTCGCAGAAATTCCCTCGCGTTCCCATCGAAGTGGGAGGCGGTGCTGGATGTGGATGCTCTCAGCGTTACAACGCGCTGTCATGTGCCAACGTTTGTCAAAGTCGATTTTGCATCGACCTCAACTGGTTTTTCGGTGTGCAGGAATGATCTAGCGGAAAGTTCGGTACTCGCGATTTGGCGAAACACCCGCACGGGCATGAGAGGTCTCGTTACCACTGCTGCTATCCAGGCAGGCGTGGTCATTCGGCGAATATCTCGGTCACGAACAGTTATTCGGCCCTCCGTGCCGGAACGCACAGGCCAACGAAGGCTTCAAAACGCACCTGAAAATACGCACTACCGGCAACAAATTCGTCGGCATTGACGCTCTCAGAAAAGGCGGCCTCCTTGGACTGACGAATCACTTATTTAATGCTGCGGCGCGGTTCCACGAAGTTCAGACGGGGAATAAGCAAACTGTTGTGGCAGTGACGGTTCGAGACGTGTATCCCGGTGAGGAGTGGGCCGTCTCGTATGGGTCGAAGCTGTGGGTTTTGTGCAGGTGTGGTTGGTGGGGTTGCCAGTACCGCGGTCTGCAGCACTTAGCTCATTCGTGGCGAGAAGGACCTGCGCAGAGCAGTAGCATTCACGGTAACACTACGCCAAGAACACGTACTGTCAACCCGATGGCTGAGAAGCTTGTATACACACGTGGTAATAAAAGTTTGTTGCACTTGAACATAGTGAACCTGAGAAGGCTGCACCCATAATTGCCCCGTCATATATGATGTCTTGATCATACTTTGATCAAGGTGACCCCACCTTCTCACTACAGATTTTGATCGTTGGAGGCTCGTACAAGCTACCTTTCCTCGCGTTCTCCTGGTCATGGTTCAGGTAAAACGAATAGTTGTGGTTTCAGTTTTGTTTCTGTTGTATACTAACCCACAGTGGATTCTGTGTGTGCAGCGGTATCACAACTACAGTGTCGATGAGCAGATGCTGCTTTGTACTGTGGCCGCCGGGTTCACTCCTTTGTGGCGCAACGTGTGGGAGGACGTCCCGCGTGAATATAATTCGCGTAGAGGGCGGAGCTGGCTCGAGCAAGACTTTGACGCGCTCGGGAGAAAGTTTCGCAATCTGTATGGCTAACCGAAGCCTACCGGGAACAATGACCGGCTTCCTCCGAGACTCCACCCTATCGCCCTTGCACATGAGGTCCAGCAGGCCATCGAGATTAAGGAAGAAGCGACTACGTGACACGATGGATTCGAACGAGGACAGGACGACGCCCTCCTTCTTCGAAACGTCTCCGCCGTACCGGCGGTGACGCACAGGAGGAGGCGGGCAACGACGATGGACGGCGACTTGGGCTCTCGAGACTGGGCCGGTGATGATGAACGCGAGGTCGAAGAGGGCAGCCACATTTCAGTTGTGGACCCCGCCAGCGTGGACCGCTGAATGCGAATACCTCTCACTAGCCAACTCAAAATATCACTGGCTCGGTTGTAACCAGACACGGTAATTGCGATGCCTCCCTTAGGGAGGATGTATGGTCGGATGAGGAAGACGAGTCATTGCCTTCGGTATCGGAATTGCAAAAGAGACCTAGGGGGCGTAGCTGAGACGAACATCGCGGTAACCGTTGTGAAGGCCGAAGCGGAGAAGAGAAGCTCTGGCGGCGACGAAGTCTCAAAGCAGCCGTTATGTGAATCGGCGACAGCCGAGTGCCATGTGTCTGGAGAGGGGGGCCTACCCGCCGATGGAGATATAAATGTGAATAAATTCACAGTAGCCGGGCGCTGTGTCAGGTCCATCTCGCCTAGCGCTTTGGATAAATCAATTGGTCGGCCGCGGAGAGGTAAGAGCCCGTCGGCACCTCTGCGAGCAGCGTTCGCTTCACCCGGCGGTCCTCTTCCCACACGTGACCCCACACGAGCTGCTGAACATGCTGTCGAGATGGCCCGAAGCAAGACGAGGAACACAGCCAGTAATCGACTCCGAGGTTGCGACCTCCGAGTCATTCGAAACAACCTTGATGAAATGATGGGCCGTCCGTCAGCTGCTGGGGGAAAGAAATATACACCCGATAGCTCCGCAAACGGGGCTGCGTACGCTAGCCACAACCGACTTCGTGCTAAGAAAAGGTTAAACCAGCTCCGGAAAGAGGTGGACGATGCCACGGAGCAGCATAGGGAGGATGCTGATCGTTCAGCAGAGACAGAGGACAGGCGCAGAAGGGGAGACCGTGAGGTGCTTCTTGCTTAGAAGAAGAAGGAGCGTAAGGAGAGAGAATCGCGTCGGCGTGAAACGTCCACTGAGACCGAGGTGCCGAGATGCCAAGACCTCAAACTATGCCAACAACTTTGCGAGGAGCACAGTAGAAAAAAGGCCGCTGTCGCTATGAAATCCGCATTGAGATAACCGAGCGGATGTCCATGAACTCCACGATCAGTTTATGCTCATCATCACGTCATTGCAGCCATTCATTGTGTAGCAACGATTCATCTAAATACTTACATAACATTCTCATATCCGTGGAAATGCGTTATACGAATTTCGCTATACCCACAGTCCGAACGCGGAAGTTGGCCATACGAAAGAGGTTGTCCAGCCTATTCTTTCTTCTGTTCACGTCGAACGGCAAGGACCATAGGAGGTGGTGGTAGACCTTCTCCACTGACCCCAGACCCCACTCTGCCGACTGGCAAACAAACGTGATGGCTCCAGACATGATCTTCACCGCTCGTCTAACAGAAGGCGCCAGCCGTTCCAAGTCGCCTTCCTCGAGCGGAGTCAACACTCTCCCAGTCATCTCTTTCCCACAAGGGAAGGCACTGTCGGCCACAATGCCGTATCTGGAGCCAGGATTGAGTGTTGGATCAGCTAACACCCTTCTGAATTCGATAGAGGTGTCTCCGTCTTTCCAGCTACCCGGACAATTGTGATATGCCCAGACGATGAGTCCGTCAGCGCTGAAGCACAATATCCCGGTAACGAATACGTTGAGCGACCACCCGTTGTAGTGCGCATTCTGTACGTCGGGACTGGGGGGCTGCACCTACACCACGCGTCTAAGTTAAAAAAAGTCGAACGCAACAGTATCATGTAGCATAGGAATATTCGCACCCGATAGTTATTTCCGTATAAGAAGGTCCAGGTGAATTGCACCAAATGGTGATGCCTCGCCACGAAACAGATCAACGCCTTTTGCCGTTCTAAGGACGGCCACCACACTATGCGCGCGGGGCCGAAGTCGTGCAAAGCCTGTGAGAGCGGAATCTCGGGAGAATGCAACACTCGAGTCAACGTCGAGGGTGGAATTCCGAACTCTTTGCATAATGACGTCCTTTGTATGAACCCTACGTAGAAGGCAAGCACAACCCCGAGCACCTGATGATGTAGCTGTAGCTTGCGGTGTTGCCCTCCCTTTGGTCGCAAAGAAGGAATGTCGTAGAACGGAATGAAGCGCTCCAGCAACATGCAGAAAGCTGACCTATCCCAAGGCAGTAACATACATCGTAAGTCAGAAAGCGCGTCACTTGTGACGAGTACTTATACATGTACCTAGAAAGGCTGGAGGTGGTGATGAAGTTCTCGTTCGTGTCCCGCGCTAACGTATCCATCCAGCTAGCCCGGGAGGGTTCCTTCAGAGAATGCAGGGTAACGTAATGGCGCATGCTCACCATGCACTGCCACTCGTATCTACAAATTTCTTCGTACAGACGTTTATGTAGCGCCAGCAGTTTCGCTGTCTGCCAATTGCTCGTCCTAGACGCCACACATCGCGCCAGAAGGACGCTACTGTTATCCATCACAGCTTCTCTTCGTGCGAATAGGGGAATACAAAATGCCGAAGTGCACCATGCCGACGTGTGTCGCCACGAATGGGTGACTCGAGCCAAACGACGACTCAGTTCGTGCTAGATTTTGTCCTGCGTACAAGTGTCTCCATACAAATCCATAATATAACGAAGTTAAACGAGCCATAACCAACCGGACACAGTCGCATTTTAACCCCCCCGCACTCACGTTTTTTTACCTCCTATCGGGTCATGTCTGTGTACCGCCATGTAGTATATACAACTTGTTATAGATAGGGCTATACTATACGATTGTATTAACTGTAAAAAGTACGCTGCCAATTTATGTCATGCGGAAAGATTGTTTGATATCAATGCAAACCGCGCGGACTGCTACAACCAAGCATGTAGTCAAAGCCACCATGGCTCAGCAGCTTGTTCATTGCATGCTGTATATAGTGCATGCCAAAATGTCCCTTTTATTGTAAAGTTGGGGCTATGAACTATGGTGGCTCCTCTATTAGCACAGACCTACGACGAAGCAAACACACATCATTGAAGGCAAACCAAACTACCGTCCGTTCCATAAATTCACTGGCTTAGATGTCCTCCTCCTCAGACTCACTTTCCTCCACGTGGTTGTCCTCCCCCGCGGCCTCCTCCGCGGCCTCCCCCTCCGCGTCGTCCTCCGCAACCGCAGCTTCCTCGGCCGCCTCGTCTTCATTCTCTTCCTCTGCGTCCACGGAGCTGCGGCGGTGGCGTTTCTTGCCCAGGCCGCGCATCTGGATGTTGCGGCCGACCCGAGGGCGCGGGCTCTCGTCGCCGTTCTTCCACTTGAAGTGCCAGATCTGGTGGCACGCCAGGGTGTTGCTGAGTAGTGGGAGGGGTGTACACGATCGCACAGGTAGACAGTGCGTGTACATAAAGAGTTAGTGGACGTTGTACACGTCACTCGATGCGTGCACATCTTACCGTTTCTTGCCGTCACTGCACGCCTCGTAGTATAACCTGGTAGTATTGCGCTGGCCCACCTTATCCTTCCGGATTGAACACACCTCGCACTGGTGCTAGGGCCGCTTGCGGATGCCCTCGCGGACTTGCGTCCACTCCGGGAACTCGGTGAGCTTGTGCTCACCAGAAACAACAACCGAGCTTAGTTTCGAAGGGCTAGGCGAAAATATCTGCATACAACACAGCAAAATCGACAAAGTACTTCAAGTTAGATATATAACATGTACCTGCGAAGACATGTAAGATATACCTCGTCGAGGAAATCATCGCTGGAGACTTGTATCAGCTGCATTTGCAACTGCTCCAAGAACTTGGCGTCGTCTGCTGGCGCATCTCCACATCGTTGCCGAGCCCAGTGGTACATGATGAAGGCGTTGACGATCCCCATGTCAATCAGCCCGAGGAAGATCATCTTGTAGTACTTGATGTACCGCACTGAGAGCTGCAGCGAATAGCGCTGCAGTCTCAGCTGGTAGTAGATATCCACCCCGCCTGTCCAACGATGGTAGTCACGCATAGCGGACGGACAGGAAATCGCTGACCGCCGACCGCCAGGAATACGGTGCCCTTTATAGCAGCAGAGACAGCATAGATACACTAAAGTTAGTACATTGAATAACATTACACGCTACTGCCCTTGCGTTCTTCTCCTTCCTAGTGGCGCGGACCTTGGCAGCCGCGGCCTTCATCTCGGCGTTGGCCTTCTTTGGGTCCACCTTCCCCTTCTACTTTGTCTTCGCCGCGGCGCGAGCCGCCTTTCGTTTCAGCGCGAGGCACACCGCATGTTTGTCCACGGGTCGCCAGCGCGGTGGCCCACTCGCAGGGCGAAGCGTTGTCCGCGACACTCGAGATGCAACGGCTGGCGGCCTGGTGTCCACCGCGGCCGTCCCCGGGCCCGTCGCCACCTAGTCCAGCTTCGTGCCCTCCTCGCTCGTCCTCGCTCCCTCCTTGTCCTCGCCGAAGTCCTCGTCCTCCTCGCGCCGTCTATCCAGGTATGCAGCGTGCTTGACCATGAGGCGCTGCCACTCAGCGGGCGCCAGGCCGGCCAACTTGACCCGGAATGCGACGCCGTCCGCGCGTCTCCCGGTGGAACGGCATTTGCTTGCTCTCCAGCGCTGCTTTTGTCTCGAATGAGATATTTTAGTGGGTGGCGGGCGATACGTGGCCACCCGTCGGGTCGCCCTGACGTGCAATCATTGATGTGTGGTGACATCGACTTTCTTTGGAATTATGCGACCTTCTATGCAAAGTTATGGTCGGTCTTTGCAAACTTTCTGTGCATTTCACTGTCTTTAACATGTCATATATACAACATGTTAAGAAAAGGGCAAAATTTCGCATCTTGTCATATACAACACGTGAGTACGGGGGGGGGGGGGTTAAGACCAGTTTCGGGTGGCCTTTTTAAGGGGCGGTTCTGGTGGATTTTTAATACGATTTTTTGTCACATTAAACAAGGTATAAAACTTTTTTGGATAAAACTGGTTTATGGGGTTTTTGGAAGGCACCAAATCGCTTCTCGTCCAGCCGACTTTCAAGAGAGTCGGATCGACTGTTTCTTTGTACCTGAGCCTTATGACAAAGGATTACCCTGATATACGATTCAAACGATTCTATTGGCCAACAACCCAATCATAGGATTTGATAGGGGTGACCTTTGACCAGTGTTGGCTCCGCCCACCTATACCGCCTTTTAAAAAGGCGCCTAAATGAGTTTGGGCGGCACGTTTAGGTCATTGGGTGCCCCAGTCGCCTTTTCAAAAGGCGCCTTTATGCACTTACTTAGTATTTGACTACTATACATTGGCCCACTCAACGTAAAAACTTACTTCGTAAAAGACCGCCCCCTGTAGTGGGCTTACTTAGCTCACTACTTTTGCTTACACGTGTGCGCAACGTGTAGGAGGAAGCGTAGGTGTATTTATATTAGATTAAGTATACTTAGCTCACTAAGTATAGTTAGATCTAAATAAAGACTTATTAATAAGCTTTGGTAGAAAATGAGAACTGAATTTGAAATGTTAACTTCGGCTTTGCCTCCTAAAACTGATATCTATAAA
>BSXT01000479.1:0-23098 GCA_030267785.1 Phytophthora fragariaefolia | reverse complement strand
CAGGCAACCAAGCCAGTCGAAACCTTGGGAAGCCAGCTGAGCTCACTGGCTTCCGCCTTGACCCCGTGCCCTCCACCAAAGGATGGACGGCGGCGCGCGAGCGCTTTTACGGGTCACCGAGAGCAACGGCTACTCGGCTAGAAGAGTTACGGCATCCCGGCTGACGGGCGTACCGGCTCGCTGTCTTAGCGAGACTTGTCCTTGCGCACTCGGCGAGATTGCGCTGCCCCGGGCCGACTTCCTCTTGGCGTTACCTGTCAACACCCTACAAGCTATGTCTCTCGGGTGTTGACGGCAGGCATAATCCAGCCCACGCAGGGACTTACCGGAGAGTGTACGCTTGGTAGGGACTTAGAAGATTCTGCACTGTTTAGATCTTATGTTCCTGAAGGGCCGCTAGGGCTCTTTCTACTGTCTCCTACATTACAATACAAATATCAAGTATAACGAGGGCGGTTTTGGATCTCAAACCGCCCCCAAACTTCTCCTATGTGACTAACACCGTAATTCGCCTAGTTGGTGGCTCGACTGGAAGTACCGTACCCGCTTTCAAACAGAGACACGTTTCCGCTCTGAATCTGAAACACCGGGTATTGACCCATCTAGTACCGTGATCGTTCGCAACTTGAACCAGGCGACCAAACTGAGACACATGTCCGCTCTGAATATGAAACACCGGACATGTATCCATCCAGTACCGTGACCGCTCGCAACTTGAATCAGGCGACCGCTCGGAAATTGAATCAGGGATCACTCTTGGGTACATCTGGCTAGGGTCACCCATAATTGGGACCCTAATACACAGCGACCACAAAATCGGTGTGGCGCTACACCGCACTGGCAACTAATACCCGCAACATAGTAAGCGTGGCAGTAGATGCAGCGGATGGGACAACGGGGTTTTTCTTACCTAAGCCTGGAAGACGGAGGCATCTGATGGTGGGCCCTACGATAGACACAGTGCATGGTGGCAGAGTGCGTATAGCGGTCCTTAACATCGAAGGCCGACGATAGAAAGTACCAGCGCGGAAGTCGTTGGGCACCTGGATTCCGGTGGAAGACGAAATGCAGATATTGTCGTTGAATGGGGAACTCGAGAGAGCCCGTGTCGCCGAATGGGTGGCTACTCTACGCAAAGAGGATGCAGCACCCTTGAAGAACGAGGAACAGCTGGGCATCGGGGAAATGGAAGCGGCAGATCGAGATTTGGTAGTGGCTTTGTTGCGCCAATATGCCGATATCGTAGAGAAGAAAGAAGGGTGTCCCCCACTCTCGACGACTGGTGTGGTGCACTTCATTAACACTGGTGAGACCGCACCAATCATGATGCGCCGCCGGAGACACGCAGTAGCGGAGAATGCAGTATTAGACAAAGAAGTTGATGAGATGTTGCGGAATGGGGTGATAGGAGAAGGATCGGGCGCTTGGGGATTTCCTGTAGTGTTGGTTAAGAAGAAGGACGGAAGTGTGAGGTTTGTATCGATTATCGTGCGCCGAACGCAGTCACGGTCAAAGATGTATACCCCTTGCCGCGAGTAGACGAAACGTTGGAAGCGCTGCACGGTGCGCAACGGTTCACTAGTTTGGACCTGCACGCCAGATACTGGCAACTAGGCGTGGCCGAGGAAGTCAAGTCAAAGACGGCGTTCACAACCCGCAAGGGGTTGTTTCAATTTCGTCGAATGCCGTTCGGGCTTTGTAACGCGCCGAGCACGTTTCAACGGTTGATGGATTGTGTGTTACGGGGTCTTACATGGGTTTGCTGCCTAGTCTACCTAGACGATGTAATAATTTTCACGCAGGAACAGTAGCGAGGCATGTCGTAGAACTGGCAGTAGTGTTGGAGAGATTAGCAGAAGCAGGGCTGAGTCTGAAAGCAGCCAAGTGTTTTTTCGCAGCGACGAGTATGGAGTATCTAGGCCATGACCTAACCCCGGAGGGTATCAGATCGACTAGCCGATTGATTAAAGCAATAGTAGAATTCCCGAAGCTGAATGACGAGGCCGCTGTACGTAGATGCGTGGCCCTAGCGGGTTATTACCGCAGATTTATGCCAGAATTCGGGTCAAGGATGGCCCCGTTGACTATGCTGTTGCGAAAAACTAGTGGGTGGACCTGGGGTGAAAAGCACGATGGAGCGTTCGCATGGGCAAAAGCATGGCTAAGTACAAAGCCGGTATTAATTTATCCTCATTATCGACTGCCGTTTAAGTTAACAACTGATGCTTCAAAGACAGGATTGGGAGCAGTGCTGTCCCAGGATCAAGGAAAGGGAGATCAGCCTGTGGCGTATGCGTCCAAAGTGAATAGTCCGCAGGTAGCGAAGTACGGTATCTCGGAGTTGGAATGCTTGACAGTAGTTCGGGCGGTGCGCTTGTTTAGACCACATCTGTATGGTCGCAAGTTCACTATCGTGACGGATCACTCCGCATTAAAGTGGCTGATGACCGCAAAAGAGCCCGCAGGGCGTTTGCATCGTTGGGTCCTGATATTACAAGAGTACGATTTTGACATTTGTTACCGACCGGGGAAGGAGAACCAGGTGGCGGATGCTTTATCCCGAGAACCAGCGAGAGGAGAAACAGCATACGCTTTGAAATCAGCGGGGGGCAGATAAGGCAGTAACCCCGAAAGAGGTAATGACGGGCGCCGAAAGTAATCCGATAGAAAATGGAACAGACGACTTGGCGTTCGCGGTCGTTCGCGTGGCCGCTCCACAAGGTACCACGACGGTATCGCTGAAAGATGGAAGTGGCGTGTCTACGGCCTCAAGCAAGAAACGTCGCACCGAATTAACAAATATTAGGGTGACGATGCAGGAGATCACTGCCAAAGTTGCACGGTGGAAAGTGCCGAGCCGCACGGGAGATGAACGCCAAAACGCTACGTATACACGCGAAGAAGAAGGCGCAGTGATAGACGCCGAGATCGAGCATGCAGCCGACGAAGCGGTGCGAGCAGCAGTAATCCGACGAGTTGAGTCGCGGAGATGGCAATCATGCAGTTCACGAACGCCGACATCAAACGTGAACAAGGAAAATCGGTGATGGTGCAAACAATTATAGAGCGGGGTTCTTACCGAGGACAGGCCGCAGTTGTTGATGATGACAGGCTAGTCAACTTGGAATTTGGACGTGGGGAGACGCGCATCATTCTACCCGCCGTATATTGGGCTCTCGCCTTCAAAGAGGCCCATGATAGCATTTGGACCGGACATTTGAGAGGGTCGCAAACTTATGAACGCCTGCAGAGGACGTATTGGTGGCCACGAATGAAGGAGGCTGTGTATAACTGGGTGTCCGCGTGCCAGGATTGCGGGTCCGGGAAAGCCAAGCCACAGGTAGTAGTGCCGCCCCTTCGAAGTGTGAAGACGGGAGATGTTGGTGACCGGTGGGCGATCGATGTTGCGGGCCCCTTACCAGTTACTGAGCATGGCAATCGCTATGTCGTAGCAGCTGTCGAGTATACAACTAGGTACGCAGTCGCGAAGGCAGTCCCGGATCATACCGCGAAAGCGATCGCACGGTTCTTAATGCAAAAGGTAGTTTTAGTGTTTGGCCCGATGCGGGAATTAATGATGGATGGCGCTATGGAGTTTGGAAGTCAAGTTACGGCCGAATTACTAGAGCTTATGCAAGTTAAGCAAGCTACACCTGTACCTTATCGCCCGAAGCTGTTAGGGTTGGTAGAGAGATTTCATCGTACGTGGAAGGATATGATTAGCCTCTACGTCAATGATGAGCAAGATGACTGGGACGACTTTGTACCATGTGCGTTGTACGCATATAACGGTTCGAAGCATACCACACATGGCTATCAGCCCAACGAATTGATGATGGGTAAGAAATTGAGGACGTCGGCTGAATTGTTAAGGCGCAGTCATCTGAGAAGACTGTACCAGACACTGGACGCGTATCACGAAGTATTGATGCACGATTTAAGGACGGCACAAGAACTCGCAGCGTTAGCATTACAGAAGGAGCAAGCACGTCAAGCTATGTACTACAATTAGAGGAATGTAAGGCAAGGGACATCCTTTCGCCCAAGGCAATTAGTATGGGTGTATCGGCCTGCTAGAGGTCCAGGGATCACGAAGTTCGGTCACCGATGGCGTGGCCCTGGACAGATTGTTGAAGCAGCTGGCTATGATAACTATTTGGTGAAAATGCTGGAATCAGGACACGAGCTGGTAACCCACTGCTCGTTTCTGTTACCTTACTATTATCCATCCAACTTGTTGGATCCGATGGCACGCGATATCGCACTAGATTTGCGCGAAGAAGCTGTGGCCGCCGCGGACGATGATCTAGTCGCCGATGCCGGTAGCAGCGATGAAGATAGCCAGCCACAAATAGACGATGCCGGACGAGACACGAATGCGCCTCCCATAGCTGAAGCAGCTACCACTATGAAGATTCCCTAGCCAGGGAGGGAGCAGGCCAGTCCCCCGGAACAAGAGCGAGAGCTGGCCTGGGCACAGTAGCAGCAGAACCAAGACGACGCCGAGGACGTCCGCGGAAGGGTTCCGCGAGTGCAACGGCAGCAGCCAATGCAAGAACGGCAGTTGACCGAGCACCAAATAAGCGACGAACGGAAGCAGCAACGAGTGGGTTGGAGGACGCGATTGCTGGGCGCACCCGAGCACGAATCCGCAGCGGTCCATACCCCGGAACTGAAAATGACGATCTCGATCGAAGCCGAGGTAACAGTCCGCCGCGAATCAGCTGTCCCGAAACAATTGCAACCAACGGGGAGCCCGGTGGTAGCGCCGCAAGCCAGCCACATGGAGCAACAACAAAGGATACTAGAAGCAGACACGGTAGTTCTCACGACTTTTGAAACGGAATTGATCGGGTGGAAGCCGAGGGGGGAGAACTCGCTGCACCCAGCGAAGTTCTCGCGAGGAAGAGGGCGAAGAAAACACCGCGTACAGCAGAACTAACACCGACACGGGACGAGAAGCACAGCAAGCAGAGGCAATGGCACGCGGAGGCACGAAGACAGCAGCGGACGTTGGTACACCACAACAATCGATGCAGCCAACACAATCTAGTCCCAACGCCGGAGCAGAACATGAACGACCACGCATTTATGTGTTCGCCGGAGGAGGACGGCGTGGGGTCGACAGTCTTGTGTCGTCCCAGTCTCGCCTACCCCGCTTGCAACAAACCGAAGCCGTATTGGAACGCAGAAGACGAAGGTACCGAACGCGTACTGGGCGTTACGCGCTGGAGTTCGAGGTTGAATACATGGGTAGTCGACCTGCGGGCAAACAGAGAAATTATGGATTAATCAGCGAGACTATGAACCGCTGTGGCTTGAAGGTAGAATGCGTACGGGAACCAATAACGATGCCGTCAATGCGAGTGCATCCTCGTTACGTCACGACCCAGATGACCGCGTTGAGTAATAGATTTCCGAGTGAGATTCAGATGAGAAAGCGACCACAAGAGGGTAACGCGGCAGCCGGTAACAAGTCCGCGCGGCAGGACAAATCGGGGACGATTCGCCATAAGGGGGTAGAGAGTAAGCAAGGTGAAATAACTGAGGCAATTCCACCTTGCTCAAGTGTAAGAAGGACGGCCGTACGCCACCGAGGAGGGGATCAAGAGTGCAGCAGCAGGGATGGCCAAGCGATTGGCGATAGTGAGGACGAGCAGGCGGGCAATCTTAGCGGGGACGATCAAGACAGCAAGGATAGCAGCGCGACGGACAGCGAGGATGACGCGATGACCAATGGAGATAGAAGATTGGGCTGTCAGCCCGGATGAGCAAGGCAGCTGGTAGGCGCCACGGCTGGCCCTGCCAGAAAGCACGGAAGGTCGCCAGTGGGTGCCCCGGAAGGTGTCGCACGGATGGGCAGATGTATAAGTAGATAGACCGTTAGTTGTGGAACTGCGGCGTGGTGCGCATACCATGCTCGCGGAAGTCTCGTTGCCGGTCTGGTGACAGGAGATAACAATACAGCAAGCTGATGACGAATAACAACACGGACGCATCGATCCAGAGTGGCCTGAGTAGTGTGCGTGAGTGGGTATCTGCAGCCCCACAAGAGGCAGGAGACTGCGGTATCGACAGCCCGCTGAGCAGCGCGTGCAGGGGCTAAGAGAGATATCTGAAGCCCCGCGGTAGATTAGCCCGCCCGCCCACGCCTGCAAGTGTCCTGAAGATCTCCATACGGCCCCGGCTGCAGCACGATGCTCGGAGGGTTAGTCAGTCGCTGTGTATGTTGTGCGTGTGTAGTGTATGAGTAGTCAGCGACTGGCAGACTTGTCCATCGAGCACTGTCTCGACGACCGCGAGATAAGATCGACGCGGAGTGGCGGCAGTGACAAATGAACGATGTGCATACTACCCCTTGAATATCGCGTCGTCACTTTGGTTCGTCGTGCTGCTGCCTTCTGCTTCTATGCAGTAGGTACATGTTGTGAATCGCCTGCGTCTCGGGCGCCGTCACTCTCCTCTTTACCGTTGTGCCGAGTGCCGTCATCATGTTGATCTTCGCCTTCTTGTCGACGTGAGTCGTTACCATTCGCTTGGCCGTGACCGATGTTGTAGCTGACGCCGTCCGTTTTCGTGCTAGTGGTGCCCACATGTAGCCAATCCAAACTCTACCTTTCGGGGCCTCCCAAAGACCAGTAAATTTATTGTACCGTATTTGAGATTTCCTAGATCAGAGCTTTCTCCTAAGTGACACGTCCGGTGAGCCAATGAGAGCTTACGAGGGGGCCACCTCACAACTCGAGATTTCCTAAATGACAGCACGTAATGATCCAAAGCCGAGCCATAAAACTCAGTAATTTTGCAAGGAGCGGACACGATGAGCCTCTTAAAGACCGGTTGGACTGGGGGTATCAAATGCTGCAGCAACTACAATCTTATACTCCGTCTACAGGTTTCAAACTGAAGGCCCCAACACGCGTGGAGCTCATTGCGTTGATACGAAAAGAGTGTTCAACTATCACTCCATCAACAATTGTGAACGGATTCTACAAGGCGAAACTGATGTTAGAGCGCGCGCCACCCTCACCATGTTCACGCATCAACCTGGAATTGCTGGATATCAACTGGGACGAGCTTTTTTGGTCTGGTCGGTGAGTTTAATGTGCAGCAACAGCTACTCGAGCGTCGAACCGCGGACCCTGCCAGAGATATCGAGACTTTGTCTACAGAGGGAGAAGGTTAGACGCTCGAAGATAATCACATCTATCTGACTACGTAAATACATCGTTGTATGTCGTTGTCACTTACCTTTTGTCTTTTGACCATTGCCTTGTCTTTGGGCCGTTACCTTGTTCATCTCGTCTACACATACAACATGACAACTTCAAGAATCCTGGGGTATCATGTAGGAAACCTCAAATACGGTACACACCACGCGAATTAGTGAAGCAGGCCAACTTATCTTCCTCCGTTATCTCCGTGCTACTAACACCTGGAATCATCGCCATCTGCCCCGTCGTTCCACTAGCAGGAACATCATACGAGCCAGGTGCGGTAACGAAGCTTGTCCAATGTTCTTCATGCCTTGTGCGACGTTGTCAATAGCGTTGCTAATATCAGTCGCGTTGTCTACTGCCTCTTCCAAAGTTCTAGGTTTCGGCCGCTGTTTCACAAGAAGTATGGACGTTCGGTCCAGGCTACGATAAATTGGGCTAACAGTACACGTTCTTTAATCCGGTTGTTGCCACCCAAATCCCGCAGCGCAGCAGCAAAGTCGGCTATGTATCACCAGGCATCATTAGTCGTTGTCCAACACGCAATTCAGCCATCGATTTGTCGGGTCGCTCCCCATAACGTCTGAGTAAGGAAGCTTTAAGCGTGTCCATGTTCTGTCATGGTCTCGCAGTTTGCGGTCCAACTGAACCCACCTGCGAGCTGCGATGTCCTGCAGCTTGTTTGCCAAAATGTATTTTGCCTTTCTGCCAAAATGTCCTCCGATTAAGGGTCCTACGTAGGAGGGGTGCTCTTACGAAAGACCTCCTAATTGACCAGGCTATAGCCAATAACGCTTAGATGCTTTGGCTTTGTAACATCTCGGAGGCTTTACAATAGACTGTTTGGCCAGAGAGTTTTGGCCATTCGGTCTGTAAATCCTAAAAAAAGTACTCTTTAGCCTATGTCGGAGGTCTTCCGAAGGACCGCCGGGGCATTACTTATGCCAATCAAACTAATCCTCTTGTGGGGGTCCTTCAAATCGGACCTTTAAACTTTTAGGACCTACCTTTTGAGATCAGATTGACCAAAATACGAGAAAGGCACAATAATACAACTCTTCATCAGTCCAGTCGCCTCGTCCTGATCATCGTGCTCCTTCCAAAGCCAAGTCTACCTGAGCTATCCATGTCGTTACAGAGGCCTGGGGTGTAGGCAAAAATGTCGGCAGGTCCAGGTCTCGTATGGTGTATGGTGCGCCGCCTGCTACGATGGAAGTCGCGATCTCCAGGTCTCGTTACGGGTTGTCGATGATCACGCCGTTCTCTATCATCATTGCTTGCACCGGAGTCGCCACTATTCTCAGAACTATTTGAGGACCTGTCATCGTTGCTGCTATCGTCTCCTTCATCACCATCATCCGGCTGCAAATCCACTCGTCGGCTCGGGGCATCCGAGGGATTCGATCGCCCGGTCCCATTTGTTCGCACAGTCCTAGGCGTCGGTGTCTCCTTTACGGAAGTCACTTGTCGCACTCGTTCCGTCACCGGGGTCGTGGCGTCATCATTATCGTCTGCGGTGGTTGGCGTGGTGGTGCTCGTGGCAGTGCCCAGCTGCTCCAATCTCGCGTCGAACCGTGACATCATTGCTACCATTTGTTGGAGCGCGATCGCCAGGGCAGCCATTGGGGTCGCTTCGCCGCTGTTTCCACACCGCCAATTCCTTATTCTTGAACTATACTCGTGGGGTCGCCTTAATCCACGCACTCGTTCAGAAAGTTATTCTCGTCGACGGGGCCCTGCTGTTTCGTTTCATCGTCGTCTTCGTCCCGTTGTCTTTTGTCTGAGGCGTCACTGGCATCTGAGTCAGGGGTTGGTGCAGTCGCCTTCTCTTGCGAAATTGCCGTCTGGCTCTCCATCCTGCGTCTTGTCGCATTCGGCTTTACCACCGTAACCTTCGTCATTGCTATCACAGCGGCCGTGAACGTCCTTCGTAGTCGCGGACTTCGTCTAACTTGAACGTGAGGTCCCTGTATGATCACCATACAACGTGTCAAGACCCACACGCTTGGGTTTGGTCGCTTTCGTGCTGATTCAGCCCAAAGTCCGTCGGACCGTCGATTCCACAACGTATGGCACCGCACCGGTCCGTGCCCGACTGACCACAACACCTATTTTATATATTTATATATTACTTCTCAGAGCAAGCTGAGGTAGATCGACTACCTGACTAACTACAATACACAACTGTTCAACGTACACGAATTGAGCTCCGGCCTTGGTCGCTTCTCTGGTCACTCAGCGTACGCCCACACGCGCCTACCCTACTCGTTCCAGCCGTTCAAGAAACTCGGAAGCCACGTGCTTCCTGGTCGTACTCCGCCGCCGTCTACGTCTTTCAATCGTCCAACGAGGTCGTCAGTCGTCCAATACTACTACAGTTCACTAATACGTCATTCAACACGGGGTGGGACCACTCACACCCGTCGAGATCCAGACTGCTGCTTGCGCGCCAGCCGTCTAAATCGGAAGTGGCTGCTCGCCTGCCGTTAAAATCAGGAGGGCTGCTCGAGGGAATCCTTTCGTCTCACATAGATCATGGCGTACTCGAAGTCCGAGCATCCCAGTTCCACACTTCCGTCAGCTTCAACAACAACAGCCGCACTCATCATTTAATTAGCCGTAGAAACGCGACCTCCTTACAGTGTTGAGGTATCACGTTTACTGTAATCATTGTTTACACCTATCCAATCAAATTTTGTGGGAGCTGGGTGCTCGTTTCCGGTAGAAGTGTCGCCTCAGGCGTTCTGGAAGGATAAGCAACCTGTAGTATTTTTCTCAATATAAATGATTGTCGTGATGCTACAGTATCTGTGTAGGTTAAAATGTCTACTGTACATTAATTGATCTCCTTGATTATGGCTGGACGACTGAAGCTCGAATACCTGGGAGGCATTTTACCCTTGTCGGACCATGCCCCATCCGTCTAGCTTTTTTCTTACTAGGTGTTGCGTGGACCCCAGACAAGGAATTTCCATAAATCAGTGGTTTTCACTGAAATCTATAAGGAAGATTGTGAAAAGGCAACAACGTGCACTATTATCATCTAAATAAAAGATAATATTCGAGAAATATTTAGTATTATAATACTTTATGACACTTTACCACCTATGTCACATTTATCTGTATTTTCCATCTTATGAATACATTAACTATACCGATTACCATGGTATAAGCTAGGCAGTTGGTGTTTTCACTATCCACGCATCCAACATCGTTTTCGGCCCGGTATGTATTGATAACCTGCCAAACGTTATTCTTACGCTCAATGATTTCCAGAAGCAGCCTGCCCCATCCCCCTCAGATCAATTAACCATAATATGGTTAATTATTATTATTATGGAATATTATTCATGACTCCAAACGCCTCGACACAAATGCTTACTTTAGTTGTTTGCCTCCGACCATCATGGTACGCTCAGCCATAATGCTGAATCGGCTGAGGTATCTAGCGTAGTAGTTTACCAGCTACCACCGAACACCGCTGCATCTGCTGCCGATGGATCAAGACATCATCAAGAGCCTCAAGGACCACTCACACGCATTAAGCAAGAGGTGGAGCTGGACATGTTCTACTGAGGAGAGCAGTATTCACCCGTCAACATGTACACTGTGATTAAGTGGTGCTCGGACGGTATCGAAGAGGGCTATTCAGAATTGTTGGTGCCACTCAGATTAATACATCGATGATGGATGTGCGCGTTGTAGTTTTACTTAATTTGGTTACTATAGTCCATTAAATACAACTAGTCGCTCCCATCACAGTTTCTCCTCACATTGGTTATACTGATTATTCGAAGTAAAAGAACTATTTTATGCGCTCCTGGGAATAACTTGCTGGCCAATCGTAGCGTGCTATTTTATCTCCAGCACCAGACGAACCAGGGCCGCACACTTCATATTACAGATACCGCTCCGAAAGCGGCGGGTCTTCAATTTCTTAGTATATAGAGGATATTCGATATGTACTGAGAATGGATTATGAGAGATATTCGTGGTGTATAATGCTACACCAAGTTAGAAACTCTCGGAGCCCAACATGGCCCGCCGCGCCGGCGGCGCCTTGTTCTTCTTGTCGTCTGCAAAGACTACTCCTGCCTTCCGGAAACAGTTATCAATAACAGTAGCGTCGAGCTTCCCACAAGACAGTGAAGGAAACTGCTCATGCTTGTGAAGAATAGCGCACTTCTGCTCGATAGACAGTCATTCCCCCTTCAAGTGCCCTGCGGTCATAATAGGGCGGAGGATCGTGTGGTGAGTCCTGCTGTGGCACGGCTACGTATCATTTTTGAAAAATTATACTACAATAGTAGTTTAATTTTTGCGGGCGATGTTGCTACCACCGAATTTAGACAGACATTATTTCGTCAATGAAGGTACTTCAGGGCTCTCCTGAAGAACAGGCCCGCTTTCTAAATCTGAAATCAAATGGACAGCGAGGGCTCTCCTGAAGGACATGCCCGCTTTCTAAATCTGAAATGGAGAGCCAACTGGAGCGTCAGCACGACGAGCTGCGGCGCGAGAACGAAGCTCTCGGTCAGGACTTGCGGCAGGCCAGCGACAAAACGAGCGACTTGGCACAGCGAGGGCTCTTCAGGAGAGCCCTCGCTGTGTCACACAAACCGATTCGAAGACCCGAAGCTTGAGGGCGTAGTGGCGGGCGCCCGTCGAACACTTGAGAGTAAGATTGGAAGTTGAAAAGTGATTGATTGAATCGTTAGTTTGGCCTCGGCTCATTGCCGCCGCACAACCAGTAGTTGTTGGCGACCTGGACACGCAAACAAGTATCCAGGTCCCATCCTAAATTCTATCAATGTCAGATCCTAATTCTATCCTGATCTACCAATGAGAATCTACTAATCCAAAACGTAGCTTGATCCAATATGCGACTCGCGTCCCATCATCAAAAGTTCGGCTCGAAAACTTGATTCTTGCCCATCTCAAGGATTTTTAGGCAATGAGGGCGCATGAAACTCCATGTTTATGCGTCCCATAATCATGATTATTCTTGATATTTACCAGTAGGATAGCATGTAACGATTATAAACCATGCAATGTTTTATTACGCTGTACAGCGTAAACAGAAAGGTATGCATTAGCCATTGACGTGGGAGTCCTCTGCCATCTCATTGGCAGACGGACGTCCACGTCACATGACCTCCCTTCCAAGAAGACCCCGCTATTTCGAAGCTGGCTTTCTCTTCTTCGTTTCCCAGTACTTGTCAATGAGACCTGGAATCTGATTCAGGTTCTCTACTGGTTCCCTCGTTGCTTCTTCGCGTGATTCACCAAGCCACCAAATCCGGTATTGGAGTTTCTTCTTCTTGTTACGATGGCCAATGACTTCGCGCACAAGTTGACCTTCCGTACCGTCCTTCAAAATCACTTTGTACACACTTTGGCTCCGTGATTCATCACTGCGATACGGCTTCAGCAATGTGGTGTGAAATACGGGATGCAACTTGAGACCCTTCGATAACTTCAGCTCGTATGAGTCACGATGATTTTTTTCTCAACCGGGTAAGGTCCAATAAACCGCGGTGCGAGCTTCTTTGACTGTGCGAGCCTTTATGACGAATGTCCAAGTTTCGTCCATCTAGGAGTACCATATCTCCAGGTTTGAAGTCTTGAGCAAGCCTGTTCTTGTCGTAGTAAGACTTCATACGAGTTTGGGCTTCACTCATTGCATCTTGTGCCATCTTCAAAATTGCATCTTGCTTGAGCAGAAATTCTTGCGCCGATTTATGCAACTGTTCAAAATCTGGGTCCCTAGCCACATCATCTGGCATATAGGGCACATAACCCAGATCAGCCTCAAACGGTGACATATCGATTGAGGAATGAACGAACACGTCTATTGTACGCGAATTCAGCGAGATGCAAACATTCGTCCCAGTCATTTTGGAATAGGTTCACAACACCCCGAAGATAGTCTTCAATAAACCGATTAGTACGTTCGGTCTGACCATCAGTCTGTGGGTGAAAGGCAGACGACAGATTGTGCGTCGTCTCCAAAGGCTTGATCACTTCTTGCCAGAACTTGGACGTAAATTTGGAGTCTCTGTCTGAAATGATCGATTTCGGCACGCCATGGTCTTTCACGTAATTGACCATGAAAAGCGCAGCAGTCTCTTCTGCTGTCGCATTCGTATTGGTTGCGATGAACTTCGCACGCTTCGTCAACAGGTCCACAATAACCATAATTGCATCTTTTCCGGTTTCCGTGCTCGTCAGTACAATCATAAAGTCCATCGACACATCAACCCATCTACCTCCTGGAATCTCCAAAGGCTGTAGTAGTCCGGGCGGCATCGTTTGTCGTGCCTTATTCCGCTGACAACGTTCACACGTGTTGACATAGCGTTGAATGTATTTCGACATCTTGGGCCAGTAATACTTTTTCTGGACACCCAAGTATGTCTTAAAGTATCCGGGGTGACCTGCCGTGACCGCATCGTGGTTTTCACAAATAACACGGTTCTTCAGATCTTTTTTCCGGAATTACCAGTCGAGCATTTTCATCATCTCTCGTTTGGTAAAAAAAAAACAATCCATTCTTCACAGAGTAGCGTGGTACCTCTTTACCACTAGAAATACTCTGCAACAACTCCTGAACTCTCCGGTCGGTAGAGTACAGTTGTTTGGCCGAGTGCGTCACAGTCGCACTTGGCGTTTGGATACTAGAACAATTTTACGGTTTCGAGCAGCTTCGATGAGCAGTCATATCTTCGCCAGTTGTTCTGTCGACAAGAAATGACACCCAGTGGCGGTCGATGTTGATAATTCCGATGACACGCTTGTTCTTCGGGTCACTGGCTCCAAACACTCCCGCAACACGACGTTTTTGCTCTGGGATAACAAAAGCATGATAGTTTGGGTTGATGATGCCAACGTCCTCGAACTGATCTCGGAGAACCAATAATGATAGTAGAATTGATATGGTGTGAAGCCACAGATTCTCGTGGAAGTCTAGTAACTGGTGACCATTGACGCAGTCACCTGGCACACGATTCACCCCTAGATTTAGAGTCTCCACGTTCGCCTTGTGCTCTGTCTGTAAAAATAAACTCTTTAGTCTCCGTAGCGATTTAGCGCGAATATTTGGATTGTTGTTAACTATATAATATTGGATGTGTCCGCAAATGGAGCGAGGAGATCTCCCATGCACCACTCCATCTTGTCAATCCACAGGGTAGTGCGTAGAACTAAGCTGAACCGTTGTTGAGCTTCTGCTAGGCTTGCCATAGCATCAAGTTGATCAAACGTAGCGTATCTATAGTCTGGCCAGTATGCAAGAAGATCAATATTTTGCTTGAGCTTTATAGCGTCAATGGCTTCAAGTACGTTGGGTAGCGGAGGAATTTTGGTAATGACAGGGACGTCTTGACCCACTTTGAACTCTCTGACCGATAAGGGGCCAGAAATGTCCACCCGAGGGAGAACAAGTGCGTCAACCTTGGCTTTTGAGTGGAAAAGACTATAGGGTCCGTCTAGTAGAGCCGCCCCTTCATCAAATGAGACGAACTTCGAAATTTTACCTTGGGGATATTTTGCTGTCATTTCTATCGCTGCATCCCGATCTACCAGGGCTTTACCGCATAGATGATTTGCGTCACCCAGCCGTCTCCTCGGACGGCCCACACAACTTCGCGCTGTTGGTTACTCTGGCCGTAGTCTATCCGGCTGATTCTCCAGGGCCGAGGTACAGGCACGTTTTCAGAGTGACTGACAGGTCCAGACCACATTCCATGTGGTCCGCAGTCCGTCCCGCTAGCAACACCGTCTATTCGCCCGGAAGCTTAGCCAGTCCTTCTCGAGCACACAGCCTGACGCCTGCAGAATACATGAAGTTCATTCCCAGGAGTAAATCCACACCTTCGCCAATGTTCGCTACCCATAGTTCCATAATATATCCCACTCGGGGACCCAGAGTTATCTTCACTTCCGTAGTTGCGGTGGTAATAGTCGGGATCCCCCGAGCTGTTTGCAAAACTTGAGACGAAGTTTGAGCCTACGCGCAAGGTCCAAACTCATCATGCTAACAGACGCTCCGGAATCCAAAAGGATGTCCGTTCGACAATTGCTCACAGTGCCATGTACCATCACCTCCTTCTTGGTATCATCAGAGTTATGTTCTTCCCACCATCCGTACCGCTGACCTGGACCTAATCAAAATTCCGGCGGATCATCCCAGTCGTTTTTGTCCAGACAATCCTTCTCCAAACGAGGTTGGTCGGGTCGTGGTAGGTCGGAAAGGTATTCTTCATTTTCTGAAATCACAGTCATGCATCGATGGTTATCTTGGCTCTTGCTTCTCAACTCTGGTCCAACATACACTAAGACACATAATTCAGGGGTATTCTTGAGCCCGACGTGTTCTGAATTCCCATCCAGCGGGCTTGTTAGTTTCACTGCTGTTCCCCAGAATCAGCGCCCCCCCTCCAGAAGTTGTCCTTGGATGGCGGACGGTAGGTCCAGTGTACATTTACGAGCGAGTGTCTTCACCGCTTGGAACTTCTTCCATTCTCCACATTGGTCTTCATGACACTTCTTACAGAACGAGCAAGGTCGAACTCTGCACAGCCGAACAGGGTGTCCCTTGCGGCCGCAGAGGTCACACTTGACGTCGGACCAGCAGCTCTCAGTAGAATGTCCAAAATCATTGCTGCGGTCACAGAACTTGGTGCGATTCCGGTCTTCGAAACGGGGTGATCTGGGCGCTGGTCGAAACTCTCCATTCGGAGGCGGCCTCCATCCGGTGTTATCGATGATCCGGAAGACGGCACTTGAGATGTCTTGTGCTTGGCTTCAATTCTTTCCAGAATCACTTTCAGGGTGTGCACTCCCCGCGGCGGGGCTGGCTGTCGATGGCACATTGGGGACTTCCTCTCCCACATCCCGGAAACGTCCTTCCCGGTCATCTTTGTTTTCGTCTGGACTGTCTTCATCTTGAATGACGTAGGCTCGTCCGGAACGCTTGGGTTGAAAACGACCATGCGGAATGTTGTCCGCCCGGAAGCCACGCTTAGGAGGTGGACCATCATAGTCGTCCCCCTGTGTCATTTCTTCATGTTGCTTCAGCACAAATTCCGGATCCCGTAGCGTCCGAATGCGTTGGCCTTGGAGTGTCGTTCGGAGGCGTCAGTCCAAAAGCTTCTTCGTGAACACCTTCAGATGTCGCTCCCGCTGCTTGGAGGACGAGTCGAAGTCGACGCCCGCTTTATCCGCCACCTTATTCAGGCGGTGATATAACTCCAACGGGCTTTCGGATTTCCTCTGTGTCACCGTATAGAAGGGTTCGGAGTCTGAGGTCTTTGCTTTGCAATACATCTCACGGAACTCCATCAGGAGCTTCTTCCAGTCTCGCCTCGCTTTCGGACGGAAGTTGGCACGCCAATTCCGGACGGCGGCGGACAGCTTCAGCTTCATCTCGTAGATCTTGACGTTGTCCGTCCAGCCGCCTTGCAGTGCGATGCTCTGGAATCTCTCCAACCACCTCGTCCCGACTGCAAGCGACGCCTTCTCGTCGAAGTCCTCTAGCGCTCGCGTTGACGTACGGTCGAAAGGTGAACATCATTCCGCCTGGACCTGCAACTGTCGGGACGTTCGGGACGACATCTTCACGCGAACTGCTCTCGGAACGGTCAGAGTCCTGGTCGCTGCCTCCGAAGCTTGAGTCGGATTCGGACTTATCCGAGCTGCCACGGTGCTTAAGGGTCTTCTTTGACTTGTTATTTTGGGACGAGGCGTCTCTCCCCTTTCGCTCCGCTGACTTGGCACTCGCAGGCTTCGCGCGCTTCGCTGCGTCCGGCTGCGCTATACGCCGTGTCTCCCCTTCGGTCTCCGCCTTCCGTTCGGAGCGCACATCAGGCCGCTTGCGGGCGGGGGCCTCCGGGGCGCTCTCGACCTTCACGCGCGCCGGTGCGGTGCCCGTCTTGGGGGCGACATCGAGCGTCGCTCGGAGCGAGCTGCGCTGCCAGAAGTTCGTAGAGGTTCGTAGAGGGTCGCCTGACCTCTCCCTTGATTGCGTCACCATTGATTACGCCACTAGATTCTGGGTACAGGATCGGGCGACTGGTCGCTAATTCAGGTTGGGACGTGACTGGTCGCGTGGTCGTCTAGGTGGATGTCGTCCGAATGTTGCGCAATTGTTCCCCCAAGAACGTCTGGATATTCTTGGCCGTCTCTCGTTCTCGGGCGCGCCCCAATCGAATGTCCTCAAGCTCTCGCTGCATAGACTCCACCATGGCCGTGCCCCGCCGGGCTTCCTCGGACTGCGCCAGGAGTGCGTCGGCACGCCCGCGTTCCAGACGCACTGCCTCGAACCGTGCTGCTTCCTGAGCCTCTGCCTCGCAGCGGACTCGTGCATCGTCAGCCTGGCTCGGGACGTCTTCTGGCTTCTCCGAGGCTCCTTGGGCTCGAGGCCCAAACCTCTGGGCAACTTCCAAGTCGAGCCTGGCATTCAGCTTCTCGAGCGCGGAGTCCTGACGTGTCTCCATCCGAGCGACCACCTCTTGTACTTGGTACATGGCGTTCAGGGCAACTTGTGTGCTCCCAGAACTTGCGGGGGCACGTGGTCGCCCTGAGCGGTAGGGGCGCTCGGACGGGGGGCGTCGACTGGACCCGCGGCGTCAGTGACTCTCTTCGCTGCTTGAGCTACCGGACGGCGACGGACTTGCGCGCTTGGACTGACGTCTGGAAGACTTCGCCTTCCGTCCCCGGGTTGCGATCGATTGGACTCCGACATGGTGACGTCGTCTTGATCCTCTTCCACCGGGTTCGACGGAAGGGTTTCCTGGGTGACGTACATGGCAACCGCAGGTCCGACCGCAGTATCTCCACCAATCGTCCGGTCAGTCATTGCCATCGGGACGACCGGCATGTGTCCGCCAGCGTCTCGACCCCAACTGAACCTGGATGACCCAGATGAGCTGTCTCTCGACGTCCGAGATCCAGACGTCGCGCATGTCAGTAATTCATCCGAACCACCCGTCGTTCCGAAGAGGCTTGACGTGGCTTGGGACTCCGACTTGACTGAAGATTCCGGACCAGACGACATACTTCCCGGTCGCGCGCCTAACCGACTTCGAAAAGCGGATGAAGACACAGACTGTGGAGACTCAGGCGTCGGGATTGACGACGGAGGGGCGAGTGCATGTACACGTTGAATGCGCTTGGGTCCGAGCTCCCGTACCGATGGTGCTCGGCTTCTGGAGTTCGGACACGTTGAGCATCCGAACGTAATCGCATCCCAACAACTCCACCTCACGGTCAGACATCTCTACGTCAGGTTCCAGCACGGCGCTTTCCAGAACGGGGTTTTTCGACGCGAGCCGACACTTGGATTCCGGCCGCTTGGACAACGAACTGCCTCAGTTCAACCATTACGATCGATGGTCAAGAGAATCAACACTTCTCTTCGACAACGTTGCGGACCAAATCCGGATGTGCCTTGTTGGCTCGCGTCCGGAACCACCCTGGGACCAAGTTCAAAAATCCGAAGCCGGCCTCGAACAACTGCGTCTGAAGCACTGCGACGCACTCGCGCGGGGAGAAGTGTGCGACTGGAATCGCCACGGTCGTCCAGTCTCCAGGGGCTCCAAACGTCCGACGCGTCGGCTCCATCTCGGCGATCCAAGCGTCCGCTTCCGCAGGTACTCCGAGGTAGTCAGGACCGCATAAAGATATGACGATGAATCCAAATGGCCATGAGGCCAATCATACTTGATGTTTTGGGGGAAACTCTATTCGGAGATGCCCCTTTCCCATCGACGCACTTGATCCGCCACGAATGTCTTCACTGGGACTTCAGATGGGAAGGCTGGTGGCAGCCGAGCTTGGACTCACGTCTAGATGGAAGCTGTTCCAGAAGACTTCAGCGAATACACTTCCATGTCCTTGATCACTTGGTCCTCATGAACTGTCGATACAAACGCCTCCTCCTTGGCCGCCTGCTCGACTTTATCCAGCTGCACTTCATCAACGCTGTCACCAGGATCCATACCAACTCCCACGACTTCCACATCGTCACTTGGACCAAATGGGGGCTTCTTCGTCTCGACGCCCTCGACATCGTCGTCGTTCGAAATTTCAATGTCATGTTCCGGTTGGGGGGGAGTCCACGACTTTACCTCCCACCGGGGGCTCCACCACATCGGCGCCTCCTACAGACGCCTGGGCGGACGCGGCCGGCGCGGACTTGTCCTCGTCGTCCGGACCCAGCCTTGGGTCCGCCGACATGGAAACGGCGGCCCCATCCGGAGCCGTTTCCTGGCCGCCGTTCTTGGACACTAGGTGCGCATCTTGAACAGCGGGTCCACAAGTCACACTTCTTGAGCCGACACTTCCTTCGCTCCCTTGGCAGTCTTGCGCCGCTCCATGTTGACCTTCCGGGCGTCGCGTTCGACGTCTTCCAGAGACCGGTGCGGCTCGACTCCCAAGTTGGTGACTCGGCGCGACTGCCGGCTTGGTTCAGACTCGGCCAACTGCCGTCGCCCTTCCTTCTTCCTGCTTCCACTTCCAGTCAAATCAACCACGGTTAGAAGATCGGTTAGCGGTCAACACCCTAGATCTCAATCAATACAATATAAAATAACTCGGTGAAACCCTATGGACTACCAAATACGGGCACGCGGACCAGCTGTGGCGAGGCGGGCGAGCGCCTTGTTCGCCCAGGTGTGTAGCACGTAGCCAATGAGCTGCCCTTCCGGAGAAATACTCCTCCTTCCGGATTTCCCAATGGTCAGACTCCGGAAGCAGCACTGGGTGCCGCAAACGGAGGTGGCGTATGACCTTATGAATCCCTTTAGGTGAAGTTTACCGTCGGTGGAACGGGACCTCACCTGTTGAGTTTTTTTTTTAATATATAGAAATCTGGAGGTGCAGATCGCATACGCTACTCCAAACGTAGGGTAGCCACGAGCTGCCGAGCAGCGTCGTGTGGTCGAGCCTGAGCCGCTGAAGGTTCTCGAGGGTCGCGTTGTGCTCGTGCGAAGCTTGGTTGCACAAGCGCTCGGCCTGGCGTCGGAGATCAACCTCACGACGGAGCGAAGCTTCCGAAGCGGCCAACCGTGCCTCCAGTGAAGCGACGTCCCCTCGCAACTCCGTAAGCTCGTGCTCCAAAGGAGTAGGCGAGCGAGAGATTGGAGCCAACGCATCGACTACATCCGAGAGCGACCCAGCATGCTGCCTCGAGACGCTGGACTAGCTCGTAGTCGGTGCTGAGGGGTGGCCGACGGTTCAAGTCGACCACCAAGCGGGCCAGAGCCAAGCAGTGGCTCTGAGCAGACTCTTGCACCTGCCGGACCGTGCGATTGATGCCGGCGGTGACGATGTCCTCGATGTCCTCCCATCGGACAGAGGAAAAGCGAGGCGCCCCAGGGGCAGCGGACGAGGGCTCGGGTACATCAGCAGCCGAACAAGCACCTTCGCCAGAAGCCCCTGAGCTGGAGACCAAACCTTGAGGCTGGAATCCGCCGAGCTGGCACTGGAAGCAGCCTCGGGCGCATCAGCGGCCGAACGAGGAGCAGCCCCAAGTACCGGGGTCAAGGCGTCGTCTAGTTGAGCCAAGGAGGACTCTGAGCCCTCACCACTTGCGACCCCAGTGGACGCAGTGAGCAAGGAACTGGGCGCTGAAGCCTCGGCAACACCAGCGAGCGGAGGACGCGACGGAAAGCCTCCGTCGGCCCCGGGAGAAGCAGCGGGCGGTGCCATGACGGAGACCGAAGTCTCAGGCGAAGCCGCAGGAGTTGAAGCGTCAGCGCTGAGAGCACGGAGAGTGCGAGCTTGAGCGCGGGCTAGAGGACTCTAACCCCGAGCCATCAACTTGAGGAATGAGCGGCACTGCAACGCTCGCCACTCACGAGGGTTCGCCTTACAGTGGGTGAAGTTGAGGTGTTGGAATTCGACCGGGCGCGGAAAGCTCCGCGCCGAGGTCTAACGGTGTTGAACCTTCGGGTGAAATGCCATCAGACATCCTAATTGGCCCAAATGGACAATATTCACATTTACCGCGTTTGAGTGACAGGTACTCAGTGGGCTCAGTCTGTCCTAATACAAAACCGGATGAGTACTCTGAGTAGTCAGTATTGCGAAGGGTGTTTTAAACACTCGGATTAGTGGCGGGCACACTATTAGTACTTAGACCGAGTCGTCGGTCGCGTGATTAGCCGAAGGCTCTGTTCACACTTGATATTTGTATAGGGATCTAGGATTAGATACATATATAGGGCTACAGAACCCCTAATTATAAAATCAGAGCAGAATCCCCCCCCAAGGCAAAAGGGTCAAGTCCGCCCACGGTAAGCTTAGCTAGCTAGCTGTGGAGCCTGTATACACTAGGCCTCGGCGGGTTAGTGGCTGCCGGTGAACTCAAGGTGCCCTGACTGAGCGTTCTTCCTGATAGGCAAAGAGAGAGAAGTGGCCGAGTGTTGAGGCAGAGAGAAGCCTCTGATTGTGTTTGCTGGGCGCGAGGCAGAGCCCCCCCAGCGTACCTGGACTTTCGCCGAGGGTTTCCTTCGGCTCCCCTGTACAAGGTCTTGCCTGACCCGGTACCCTTCCTAACTGAGGGACCACAGCGGATAGCGTGAAAACGCGAACCTAAGTGCATCCGAACCCTCGCTCGTGGTTCGTGGTGCACATTTGAGGGTACACCTACCTAACCGACAGTGCACAGAGGCATCGTCCAGCCTGGTGTAAGGGATCGGATCTGGTCTTCCGATTTTATCCCAACAAAGCTCAACCGACCTTTCGGGGAAGGGAGAGTGTTGTTGGTAGGGCTTGTTCCTATACGGAACGGGGACTTTCGTTGTGATCCTACGCGACAGCTCGCGATTGGAATTGGAATTGCATATGCCCGGAACAGGACTACTGTACCGCATAGTATACCATAGCCAAGGCTGGGTCGTCGCCCGACATAGGATAACAACACGATCGGTAAGCAGATAGGAGTACATCGTGCAGTACGGTATATAATAGAAATAATATTGCATAGTACGTACCTGCGCGGGACTTCTGGGAACGTATAGGACGACTATAGACGCGAGCTCATAGTTTGCCTTATTGTGTCTTAGGCGAGAAAATGGGACCATGATCGAACAGTACGCCACGATGATAACTGTACGTACGACGCAACGGGTTAGGATAGAATAGTTACGCGACAGCATGGCGTTTTTTAGTATTGGATGGTACTGGGATGTAGACGCGAGCGATTGACCCGACGATTGTAGCGCGAGTGTACGAGTTCTAATAGATAAGTACGATGGTGGACACACGGACTGACCACAACGACCCTACGCTTAGACGCGGTACAATAGGTATAATGGGATTGACTGGCACGACGAGAGTGACACAAGCATGTAGTAAGACGGGCGTTATTAGAGAATCGATTGCTGTCGCGTGGAATGATCCGATGCAGGAAACATACGATTATTTATAATATTAGACGGGTGAGGCGCGGGGACATGCCCACTCGGTTATGGCACTTACAGCATTCATACGGTTGCTCGACTGTGCGAGGATACAACTTGGCGAATGTTAGCGACATGAATTGGAACACATACGCTCAACACGATATACATGATGATATACAATGTCAGCTACCCGATATTAATTATAGATGGAAGACTTAGTAGCGGTTGTTAGCGTAGCACGCTGGATACTTCCGATATGTGACGCATGACCAGAACAATGACATGCAATAAAATACATCAGTGTGCTCGCGTAGAATGAAAATCACGCATATGTGCAAGGTGTACAAGTAGTATCTAGAGTAACTACAATTATGACGATCGATAGGTTTACGTTAAGGTGTATACAATCTGACGTAGTGCTACAAAACACTATGTAAGCCAACTTCAGTTTTGGTATGAATAAGATAACAAAAA
>BSXT01000478.1:0-51408 GCA_030267785.1 Phytophthora fragariaefolia | reverse complement strand
CGAGTGCGACAGCTGCTGGATCTCAGCAGCGTCGTGTACCAACGAATTTCGGTTGTTTCCGGTGTGGAAACAATGGTCACTACGCCCGTGAGTACACAGCGCCTGTGCACGCGACCAAGGGCCGGCGTGACGATACCGAGTATCGACACGGGCAATAAAAAAAACTAAGACGACCAGCAGGGGGACCCGCGCCTGCTGGTCGTCTTAGGTTTTCAACAAAGGTTTTCAAAAAAACCTTGAAAGGTTTTCAACAAAGGTTTTCAAAAAAACCTAAGACGACCAGCAGGCGCGGGGCCCCCTGCTGGTCATGCAGTTGAGCGTGTCGACATCGGACACGCTGTATCGAAGACTGCTGCCCCAGTGAGAGTCATTCTCACTGCAAGAAGCAAGATAGCAAGCTTAACCTTGTAATCCTGAAGGTTTACTCGAAAAGAGAGAGGTATCTTCGTGCATTAGTGGATTGTGGTGCGTCGAACAATTTTGTTCGACTGCAGAGGAGAGCCTAGCGAGGCTTGTATTCCAGGAAGTAAAAATACCTCGAAGTCTGTTGGGAGTGAGACTAGCAACGGGTGTCGTTGTTAGGACCGAGAAGCGTGTCGTACGCGTACGCTTCTCGTACCGAGAGAAGAAGCTCGTGGACGAACTTATCCCTCGATTTAGACGATAAGTTCGATATGGTATTGGGCATGCCGTGGCTTGCACGGCATGATTCAGTGATCGACTGGGCGAAGCGCACAATCGTGTACTTCTGGAGTAGCGGCGCGACAGAGAGCGATGGCCCTGTCGACGCAGCACATACACCTCGCGGTGCATGCGACCCCCCAGCAGAGACAGCGCGAGGCGCGGTTGTCTCCGATCTTTCCGCACGAACACTGACGACTGAGAGAGTCGTCAGAGAAAAGTGTGAGCCGAATCAGAAGACTCAGATCCGATCGGATCTGAGGGGCTCACGAAGCGTCAAGGGTGACGCGGTTGTGTCGACAGTTGTCGACACGCAAGTTGAACAAGAGTGGCCAGTCACTAAGGGCAGTGATCTGGGCGCGTCAGCTCCGGGAGCTGATCCGATTGGTCCTACTATCAAAGGACGCTCCGCCGTCAGGCGTCAAGGAAAAAGAGGCGCGTCGGCTCCGGGAGCCGATGCTGCAAGCAGTGCGGACGGTTGCGAACGTCCCGCACCGGAAATGATTGCGTGCTCGCGTGCAGCCGGGCTGCGCCCGCGGGTCAATCCCGCCGGCGAAAAGAAGATTGCGTGCTCGCGTGCAGCTGGCCTGCACGACGAAGCGATACACAATCAGGCCGGGCTTGATTGTGTGCGCCCGCGGGGTGACCCCGCCGGCGATCAAAAGAAAGATCTGTCCACGGCCGGGCCTGGACAAAACAAGACGCGCAGAACCGGGTTCCGCACGAGAAGCGAACGGCGCAAGCGCGCCAAGCTGCGCAAGTCTCGGTCAGTGACCGAGACGCTGCAAGCAGTGTCTGCCAGGCTGACACAGCGACTGGAGGCAACCGTCGAGACCCTGAGTGTCTTGACACGTACGGATACTGACCTCCAGTATCGGAAGATGGCGCTAGAGGGCCCCCCGACGCTAGCGTCGGAGTTGACTTCACTTCCAGCTATGAGCTGGAAGCGTTCCGCTCGCGACCTGCACGATGGACGCATCGAGCAGATCTACATCCTCTTGGACGTCGAGAGGATGAAACGTGAAGCGGAAGAGCTGAAGCAGCTCGTCACTGAGGGCGCTGACGCCCTCAGCGCCAAGTCGAAGAAAGAACGCTTCGACGAGCAGAGCTGGGACTTACTCAAGTCGAGTCCTCTCTACGAGGTCCTGCGAGAGTACAAGGATGTACTCCCGGACGATATCCCTGTGGAGTTGCCGCAGGACTAAGGTGTTCAGCACGAGATTGATCTCGTGCCGGGAAAGAAGTACTGCGTGACGCGGCAGTGGCCACTGCCGCGAGAGCAAGTCAAGGCGATCGACGACTTCTTGGAGAGTCGTCGCAAAGCTGGGCAAGTGCGGGAATCGAAGTCCCCACACAGCGCGCCAACGTTTTGTGTCAAGAACGCACCAGGCGGGTGGCGCATCGCTCACGCTTATAACAAGCTGAACGATGCGACGGTACCGACACAGATGGCGATACCACGAAAAGATGTGATCATCGATTCGATGACCTTGAGCACTATCTTCAGTGATCTTGATCTGAGAGATGGATTCTATCAGATTTTCATGCGTGAGAGTGATATACCTCTCACGGAAGTGAGCACTCCGAGCAGCATGATCTGGGAGTGGCTCGTGATGCCACAGGGACTAAAGAATGCCCCTGCGAAGTTCAACAGGTGCGTCACGTACTTGTTGCGCTCGGTGCGCGACTTTGCACCGAGCTATTTTGACGATGTGTTCATCCACAGCAGGGCTGTGGACGGAAAGTCGGATGTGGAGATGCACCAGGAGCATATTCGCAAGTTGTTTGCGCATGAGCGCATACACAAACTCTACGCGAACCTGAAGAAGTCCATCTTCGGGGCTATCAAGATACCCGTCCTTGGGTGTCTCGTAGGGAAGAACGGCGTACGCCCTGACTCGGGAAAGGTCAGAGCGATAAATGAATGGCCTACGCCTTCAAATGTCAAGGAACTGAGACAGTTCCTTGGTCTTGCCACGTACTTGCACAAGTACGTGGCAACTACGCGGGTAAGATTCGCCCGCTGTCACAGCCCTTAAAGAAGGATGCTGTGTGGGATTGGACTGCTGAGTGTCAGCAGGCCTTTGATGCAGTCAAGCAGGGCTTGACTGGGGCGCCGATCTTGGCGGTGGCCGACCAAGATCGTCCATTCCACGTTGTGTGTGATGCATCCGATTTTGCAATCGGATGCGCTTTAAGGCAACACGATCACGAGGGACGTGATCGTGTGATCTAGGATCAGTCGCGACCGATCCCAGTGAGCCAGTGGTCACACCCTGACGCTGGGACCGGGAGGTCAGTGGATCGATCCCCACCGTGGGGTGAATTTGCGCAAAAGCCGGAGAGGGGACTAACCATTAGTATATCCCATTCGACAAACCCCCCATTCGACAAACCCCGTAGTGTAATGAGGGGTCTATACCCTATCCAAGAGAAATATTAGGCTCGCTTAAATATTCTTGAAATAGTAGGGGCAAAGTAGCCAGGATAGGATTCACCACTAAGTCACTAGTACTGATATCAACCCACCCAGCGGGGAGTTGGTGAAGGTATATATGTAGGCGGGTTATCTCTACTATCAGTCGCGCCAGCTGAAGCCAGCTGAGCGAAACTACCCGTACATGACAAGGAGCTCCTTGCCATGAAGTATGCACTCGCGAAGTTTCGATTGTATTTACTTGGGAGTAGACCATTCGTGATCTACACCGACCACGCATCATTGCGTACGGCGACCAAGTCGCCACACATCTCACATAGAATGGCAAGATGGCTATCATTCTTTGTGGAATATAACTTCCAGGTTGAGTACAAACCTGGAAGATTGAATGTCGTGGCCGACGATCTGTCGCGTCTACCTGATTACACGGTCCACATGGCCGACGCTAATGCAATTGGCGTCGTACAGACGTCTACTCCTTCGTCGTCTTTGTTAGACGACGCGAGGTCCGCATACGAGAACGATGCGGATGCGTAACAGTTGTTGAACTACTTTGCTGCACCTTCTGACAAGTCTTGTCAGAAGCTGACAAAACATCTCCGTGCCCATGTACACCGCTATCATGTACACAACGATCTGCTGCTTTACAGTTGGCGACAACGCTGATCGCGTTGTCGTTCCAGATGATCATAAGCTGAATCTCAGGATCACTTACGAATACCACGATGCCCCGATGTCGGGATATCCAGGTCGTGAGAAGCCATACTTGCTTCTCATGCGTGACTTCTACTGGAGTCACCGGTACAAGTGGGTACGCAAGTACGTACGCGCCTGCGAGGTATGCCAGCGCGTTAAGCCTGCGCCCTTCTCGCAGGATCCACTTCAGTCACTACCGACTCCGTCGGAGTGTTGGCAGTCCATTTCAATCGACTTTGTCTTTGGTCTTCCGCCTGATAGCAAGCAGAGGACTGGTATCGTGGTCTTTGTTGACCGCTTCAGCAAGATGGTGCATCTTGCTTCAGTTCCAGCAGAAGTGACAGCCAAACAGACGGCGCGTCTGTTTGTTGACATGGTGTTTAGAAAGCATGGCATGCCGATCGATATTGTATCCGATCGGGATCCGGCTTCACAGCGCGTTTCTGGCAAGAAGTGTTCGCACTTCTTGGCACGCAGCTGTCCATGTTGACTGCGGATCGTCCGCAGACTGACGGACACCGACCGCGTCAACCGAGTCCTGGTTGACGCACTGAAGAGCTATGCTCACTCGTTCCGTCATTGGTGCGACTGTCTGCCGATGGCGGATGTAGCGGGGCTACACATTCGGTCAACCTCCACATTAGTACAACACGGACTAATGGATACATTCGGGTGGGCCACATTGTAGTGTGGCACCGTTCATAGTAGGAAGTAATACTATTGGCAGAAATCTATAGATATCTGCCAATTAGGTGCACGCATTAGGACGGAAATTCTGCCAACCATTCGTTGGCAGAGCCTCTCTTTATAGATTTCAGTTTTAGGAGGCAAGGCCATAGTGAACATTCAATTCAGTTCTCCCACCAAAAAGGATATTAATTGTCTTTATTTTGACTTAACTATACTTACAGAGCTAAGTATACATAATCTAAATTAAATACACCTACGCTTCCTCCCACACGTCGCGCACACTAAAGTAGTGAGCTAAGTAAGCCCACTACAGTGGAGGTCGTCATCAACAACTCGTGGGTTCATTAGTTCTGTTAGCTGCATCGAATCTAACTAAACAAGCAGTTTCTGACTTCGGAGCAAGCAAGCTTGATCCGCGCTACATAGGACCCTTCACCGTGTTGGCGAAACACGGCAACGCGTACACGCTAGACATACCGTCCCGCATGCACCTTTTACGTTGGGCGGCTGAAGCCATACTCACAACACGAGTCACCTACTCTTAGTGACTCGGCGCCGACGCGCGTTCGCAAGACAGCCAGCTTCGACCCGAGGCCGACCTGTACGTTCGAGGCGGTCTGCGAGATCTGATCGATCTAGGCCGTCAACAGGGCCAGCTCCTGCCTCAATGCGGCTAACCCTGCCGTCTGGAGGCGTTCAACAGCCTCCAGGCGATCAGCGGAGTCAGGTGGAACATACCCGTGGTGTCTTCCCGTCGCCTCCGCCTCCACTGCGACACGCACAGGGGGTAACTCGCTGGATCGTCCAGCGAATTGTTGATCGTCAGATCCGGACCCAAGGTCCGGATCATTTTCGTATTCGTTGGAGAGGATATCCCCCGAACCACGATACATGGGAGCCGCGGAACGTCCTGATGCGTAACGTTCCGGAAATGGTGACGGAGTAAGAAGCCCACCACCACCAACTCCGCCGAAGGGCGTAAAGCTTGAGCGAGAGCTGTAGTCGCCTACAGCCCTCGACTGAGTGCTGCGTCCACTTGGAGCTCTCGAAGAAACCTGCGCAATCAAACTAGTGCGCAGGGTCTTCACCTCCACGGACACACGAATATCCGTGTATCCGTTGATGTCACGTTCAGACACCCGCACTGCACCGGCGTGGCAGTGCTTGCACGCGATGCCGACTGGCACCGCGCACGGGATACCCGCTTCGACCGCACCCCAGTGCAGTCGCTCAATCTGGGCCGCTTAGAAAAGCGCTCATAGCGTTCGCGCGCTAAGCGAACGCGCTCACGGTAGCCAGCCGGGTTGCTGTTGAAGTTGTCAACGAAGGCACTCCAGCTTTGAAAGAGTGCATGCCACTCAGGCACTCTGCTTCTACGGGAAGTCTTCTTATTCCCGTACCATCGGAGCTCATGGAAGAGTCCGATGTAGTAATCGCGTCTTTGATCCGGCAACGGATCAAAGTCGAGCTCCTTAGTGAACATCATCGTCGTTGATGCCACTGCACGAGTACAGTGCATACCGACTCGGCGGAGCGGTACTGCCGGAGTCGGCATCCACGGGTCGCGCACTGGACCAGTGCGCGACGCCTCAACAACAGACGGAGTGGAGTCGCCTCCACTCCGCGGACTGGACAATGGTCCAGCGTCAGCGAGCGGTCTATCGCTACCGTTGCGAGAGCGCTTCGAGCTCGAAGTGTCCGAGCCATCCTCATGAGGGTGACGCGATCCCACACCCGGATCATCGCGTCATGAAGACGAGGTTTCCTCGTTTTGAAGACGAGGTTTCCTCGTCTTCCTCGTCATCCTCCATGTCAGCATCACTGCCGGCATCAAAAAGAGCTTGAAGCTCATCGCGGGCAAAGGTTGCTTTGCCGTGTGCCTTCTTGTACCCCCAAGCGACATCGTTCGCTTGGGGAACCTTGACGTCGTCACAGTTGAAGTGACGAAGGATGTCGTAGAGGCCGAAGGGCTTTAGTCGTCGCTGAGGTAGCGACGACAGTATTCGCCGCTGCAGGTGCAGCAGGCGCTCCGGCAGTCTGCTTCCTTGGCGTGCTCATTCCGAATGAGCACGAGTTCCCCCTCCGAAGAAGTCTTTGGATTGATGTGTCGAGACCGGCACATCAAGTACTAACGGGGGGATGGTGTAGCGGGGCTACAAATTCAGCTAACTTCCACATTAGTGCAACATGCACTAATGGATACATTCGGGTGGGCCACATTGTAGTGTGGCCACCATTCATATTAGGAAACAACACTATTTTAGAAAGTAACACATATCTACCAATAAGGAGCGCGCGTTAGGTCAGAGATTCTGCCAACCATTCGTTGGTAGAGCCTCTCTTTATAGATATCAGTTTTAGGAGGAAATACCGAAGTTAACATTCAATTCAGTTCTTATTTTACCGTAAAAGGTTATTAATTGTCTTTAATTTAGATCTAATTATACTTGCGGAGCCAAGTATACTTGATCTAAGCTAATTACACCTACGCTTCCTCATACACCTGCGCACACGTGTAAGCTAAAGTAGTGGGCTAAGTAAGCCCACTACAAGTTTCCTGAGGTGTCGGAATTCAACCCGGTGCGGAAAGCTCCGCGCCGAGGCCTAACGGTGTTGAACCTTCGGGAGAAATACCGCTAGATCTCCTGATTGGCCCAGAAGGACAAGATTGACATTTACCGCGATTGCGTGGTGGGTGCTCAGAGGGCCTAGTTGGTCCTAATACAAAACCGACTGAGACGTATATTGTGAGGGTTTGTTTAACCTGCAGTTAGTGGCTGGTACACAATTAGTATTTAATCCGAGTCGTCGTTCAAAAGATTAGCCAAAACCTATGTTCACACTTAATATTTTATGGGGAGATAGGCTTAGATAATATGGGGCATCATAGCCTTCGTTAAATCAGAGCAGAAAGTTCCCCCAAGGTAAATAGGTCAAGTTCGTCCACGGTAAGCCTAGCTAGTGAGGAGAGGCGGGTGAACGCCTTAATCGTCCAGGGTGTATAGCGCGCCCAGGGCAAGGAATACTTCGAGTTGCACTAGCCCTGGGAAACCCGAAACACACTATGGAATGTGGCTCGAGTCGGCGTGTGGCCTTGTGCAATCCCTATCGGTGTCGTTTATCTTCGGCGGACCGTTTTTGACCGAAAGTTTGCAATCAATTAGATAGTGAACGTCCAAGCGGAACTTGACTAGGAGATCCTGAAAGGTGATAAGATCACGAGCAAAGACCTTCCTCCAAATAACCAATAACAATACAGAGTTTGTATACACAATATGCAGTCTGTCAATATGGTTGCAATATCAAATGCAGGGAAATTCGAGTTGCCCAACCCGCACCACCCTCGAAAACTCAAGGGAAAATCAAATACAATCCTATCTCAAGCAATCAGACTAAAATCCGGGGATTGCTGCTACCTCCCGAAAAACCGCAGTAGAATATGAAATGCTGGGGCTTCCTCTTTCGAGTTGGCCACCAGCAACTAACAAATGAAACAGGTGCTAGCCCAATAGGTCAGTCCGTTACCTGACTTGGGTTGATATGCAGTGAGAGCTTTCACGCGTTCGTGTGGCCTTGAACGTCCGTCGAAATGCCGGGGACCCCGGGCCGTTTTCCTTTGGGTCTCTCTCTTTGGCTATCAATTCTTTTTATTCCTTCAATCTCTATTTGTATCTGGATCTTCAGCGATCTCGTCTGCTCGAAACACACGCACCTTTTCGTAGTGGCTTGGGGTTTGTATACGTAAGCGCCACGTCGAACACGTGGGAGCCGCACACTCATCATTGATTGCCCGGGTATCATCTGGATCTTGAGATCTGCTTGCACGGTCGAGACTTCGTGACTTCTGACTCCATAGTAAACTCAAGTCATCACTTGGACTGGCGTCTTGGTCGCCAACATGCCTGACTTGGCACGTTCCTGGGTCTTGAGGCATTGACCGAAAACACCATGTGTATACTTGGCACTTCAGTTGCCCCTCATTCGGGATGTCGAAGTGTCTTTCGAGATGTATGTCAGTAGACCATCCTGGGTGTTCGTCACCTGGGTTCACATCTTGATCACTTGAGTATCCAAAACGATATTTCGAGATGACCAGCTGGTATACAGCCTGGTCATGGGTCGGAACACTTGCCGGTCGACTTGGAACTTGGATCGGGAAGACTAGCTTGCTTTTTTAGCGTGTCTTCACTTGAGCAACTTGAGAATTCCTTAGGTGCGGTGTGATGCCTCGGGGTTCTTGGGTAGTGACCTTCTTGAGCACGGCAGGGTATTTTTGAGGTGCTGGGAGCATGGGTGTCTCGAACTGGTATCTCGAGCACGTCAATGCAGGCTGCCTCCCGGGATACATTCACCGGGGGCATTTGGTCCCTTTCCATGGGTACCTGCCGTCAAAGGAATCAGCGGCCGGACAGGGTGATATGACGCCAACCCGAGATAGGCCTCTCTCGGGTGGGACACCTGCGTGTCTGGTGAGCCTTATCCTCGTCGACACCTGAACCCAAGATCTTCAGCCAGCTTCTTCCCCGAGCGTCCCGCTCTTGTGCCATCTCAAGCCACTCGAAATATCCGGATCTGGGGACCGGGCGGCTGCGACATGGCGACTCTTCGAAATTTCAAGTTGCCTCGCGCCACTAGTTCGCTGCGGGTCTGGATACACTTGGTCTCGATGGGTTAATGACTGCTGGTGAACTTGAAGAGCATAGACCGAGCTTTCATCCTGGTAAGGCCAAGAGTGAGAAGTGGCCGAGTGTTGAGGCAAAGATAAGCCGCTGAGTGTGGTTGCTGTATGTGAGGCGGGACCCCCAACGCACCTGGACTTTTGCTGAGGGTTTCCCTTGGCTCACCTGTTCAAGGTCTTGACTGATCCGATACCGTTCCTTTTTGAAGGACCACAGTGGTATAATGTGAAAGGGCGGACCTAAATGCATCCGAACCCTCGCTCGTGGTTCAAGGTGCACTTTTGTCGGTACACCTACCTAACCGACAATGCACAGAGGCATCGTCCAACCCAGTGTAGGGGATCAGATCTGGTCTTCAGATTTCATCCCAACAAAGCTCAACCGACTTTTTGGGGAAGGAAGAAGGAAGAGTGTTGTTGGTGGGAATCGTTCCTATACGGAATGGGGAACGTACGTTGTGATCCTACGTGACATTCCTTACTTGTAGCGGACAGCATAATGTTAAGACGCGAGAGCTTTTCTCAATGAACGAGAAAGGGGGGTATCTCGATAATTATCCACTTCAGCCATCGAAAGACGTCTCGGGTACGGGTGACCACCACAGGAAGCTGCAGCGAATTGCGAGCTTTGACTGCTTTTTGAGCGCCCACCTCATAGGTAGGATAGTGTCACTTGAGGTGGCTGAGCAAGTTAGCGTACACATGACTGTTGGCAAAGCTTATAGCGCATGTAGTGCATTGAAATCTTCCGTCCACTTCTCTGAGAAGACCAGACCATATATACATGGATATATATTTGCTACAGAGCGGCATGGGTGATGCTGGGCTTTCGCCTAAGGTTACAAAACCGAAGAAAATAAAATATTCCTTTTCAGATGGAAAGTGCAACGGGTGGTCACGAGCTTAACACAATGGTAACACGGTAGCAGCAATTATTTTATAATGTACAAAATCAATAATTAATTTGGCTACAGGAATTAACAATACCATACTTTAAATTGAATGCAATTTTGAATATCTACGGAGTCGGGATCACTGATCTGTTCTCAGCGCTGTGACCTTCTGACCTGTTTTCGGTCCTTCCACTGTTTATAGTACTGTACTGTTCTTTAAATTTGATGCCACTTTGGATAGTTCAGTACGTATTTACTACTGGATTATGGGCATTGCTCCACAAAGTGTCCTCCTTGCGCACAGGGCGCAATGTTTCCTTTTTACCCCACAAAATAATTGCAGGGCTTGAAAACTGCCGGGCATCAATATTCGGAACGGACTGCGAACATGACTGGTTCTGTTATTTGACGAATGCAAGCTGTTAGCAGTGCGGTCTTTTGCAAGGTAGGGCTGGAGCTGCATCCACCTAGTCTGTACGTGTGCTATAGCTTGCATAAGACTCCAGCGCGCGCTCAAAGTTGCCATTGCGTGAGCTGGGCTGACGCTCTCACAGATTTGTCCTCAGCATTGCATGTACTGTGTGTGATCTTTGGTCGCGTTGAAGCTGCTGCGTCCCCTAGCCACCAGAAGGTACCGCTAACGAGATGGCTACAGCGTTCGATTGTGGAGACCGCCGCCCCGTTTGCCCCAAGCTGGTGTAAAACAACATGTAAATTCGAGGCGTCTATTGGCAGAAAACCGCGCTCAAGGGTGTTAGGGCCTAACTTAGGCGAGACCTGCAGACGAAAGCACACAACCCGCGCCGCCCTTTCTGCTAGGACGCGCACCGCTTCAACTTCACTGCACATGGCGCCCCTGTATCAATAGAAGTGCCACCGCTACGAGCTGCATGTCGAGCGCGCGGTCGACGAACTGACCAGGGCCAACGCGATGCCCTGTGGATAGTCCTGGCGAAGCCACCCCTCTCAAAGACGGTGGCTTCGCCAATCAGTTCTTCCGTATGCTCGGTATGCTCGACGAGTGCGTAAACTTCAACAGACTCCTCCACTGCAAACTGTTGCCGTGTTCGTGCGTGTTCAGTATCCTTCGAACGTGAGCTGGATATTGATTCTGCCGTGTGGCTAATCTAGTACAGCTGCAAAGGATCGCTCAAGGCCCTGGACTGTGTTTAGCTGGTTAAATCTTGATAATTACAGTAGCTGGGCTACATCGCATTTCGTTAATGTATCAATCGAGTTTTAAGCAAACTTGATTCCGCAGAGGGTGTCCTCTTCGCTGCCACCTCGCCCAGCTATGTGCTGCCGGATGGTCGTCTGATTTCCTCTTGGCAGCCTGCACTTCTCGTCCGGCAGGCTGATTCTGCCACGTGTTCGCCGCTGCCAGCGGACTCCACTGCGCCGCAGTCTGCGGAGCCCCTCAGTGAAATGCGCTTTCATTCGCGCTTGCGCGCTGACTTGATCTGGCGCAGCCGCCGCCCTCGTGGCAGCAACCACTCCACCAGTGCAAAATACGCCAGCGCCAGCGCCACCACGGCACCGGCGAGGGCAGAGATCCCACCCAGGTGGTCCATGGTCTCCATGAAAGTGATTTCACGCTGCCCCTCCTCGCTCGCATTGGCACGGTGCGGCTGGGCCATCAGTACCAGCGCCAGCAGCAGCGGCGCCGTCGAAGAGATCCCCATCTCGCCCCTCTACCCCGTGATCAGCTTTGGCAGGGGGCGGCCAATTTGCGGCTCCCCTAGGCCTCACCCTTCCCTACCTTTTCTCCTCCAATCAATTCGCTCTATCCGTGTCGCAATGACTGCGGCATGTGGACTTGCGATTTGTATATTGCGCGGGCACATCACTTGCGCTCGATGGAAAGGGGCTTTCTCCCTTCACAATTCAATTCAAACGCAGCCGGCCGCCTCGAGCTCGAAGCGCGCGCGTCAACTCAAGTGGCCCGAGCCGAACGGCAACGAGCACCAGAAAGCAGACGACGCAGCAGCGCTCCCGCCTGAGCCGGATCCAGTCGCACCGGTACGGCGTGCTCCTCCTCCCTCTCGCCCCAATGGCGGCGTTCGCCACGTGTGAATGCCATTGCCACCAGCTGGGCGAGCTTTTTTGCATTGAGGAAATCCTGCATTGACAATCACTCTCGCCGCCACGTTTTCCCCCTTCGCAGCCCGCAGTTTAAATTTCCGCGCCACTGGCAACGGTAAGCGGCAACCTTTGGCAAAGGCAACTTGCGGTTGCCCTCGAATGTGGCAAAAAGGGAAATGTGTCTCACCACTGACGGCGTAACTGCGTGCATCTGCAGACTTTGGGCCCCCAGAAGGCCAGGACGCTTGTGGTTTGGCTGCGAAGATTGCGGTCTTCACCCCGCCCGCGCACGCGTTAAAAGGCAACATCTTGTTGCCGTGTTTGTGGCTCAGAACCCCACGCCTTTAAAAAGCGAGGACGGCCAGGGCTGGGACTTTGGCCTCCTGCGGTATATTTAGTCGCGGCTGGTTTTGCGCCAGTGTGTACGAAACGGCGGCAGGGAGAGAGAGAGAGTGATAGAGACCGAGGCAACACCACGTAAGCAACCCCCGCCATTGACCAACGAGTAGGGGAGCGCCGGGGTATAGGTGACCGAAGCGGCATTCTTCGAGCAGACGCCCACAACCCGAGCTCCGGTTGACACAGAACCGCCGCGGGAAGGGGCAAGCGAGTGACGAGGTACGTGCGGGTTCCGTCGTGACGAGGCAACAAGTTTGGTTTTTTCTTTCGCGCCCGCCGAGTTGCCGGAAGATGCAACTGTAGACGACTAACTTTCTTGCTCGCTCGCTGCCCTTTTGCCTTCGCACCCATGTTGCAGGGTCCGGACTCTCTATCCATCTACAGCATGCCGCGACCACCAGCTAAGGCCAGCACCGTGGGCGTGAGTGGCAACCAGGCGGCCACGGCGCAGACGCAGTCGGGAACGCACATCCAGCGCCTCAAGGAGGAGGCGGAGCTGCAGCAAATGCAGATGCAGCAGCTCCAGCAGGTCCAGCACCAGCAGCAGTACCAGCTCCAGCAGCAAGCGCAAATGCAAATGCAAATGCAGCAGCAGCAACTGCAACAACAGCAGCAACAGCAACAACAACAGCAACTTCAGTATACGCAGGGAATGGTCGCCGCCTCGGGCGCGTTAGCACAAAACGCAGCAGCTAACAGCCTCGTGTCCGCGGCCGTGCAAGCAGCCACGAACGCTGCCAATGCAGCGGCCACAGCAGGAGGAGCCACTGCTGGAGGGGGCTACGCGTTCCCGCGCAACTCGCCGGAATTCGCCTGTGAAAATGTTGGGGAACGAGTGAAGGGAAAGCGGCGGAAGTACTGCCCGCACGAAGTTACAGCGCTGGTGCTGGGAGTGCAGCGATACGCAGATGACAGTTGTCCGTGGAGCTCCATCCTCCGAGATCCCCATTTAGGTCATTTGTTCCACGGTAGGAGCGGAGTCGACCTCAAGGACAAGTGGAGGACGCTGATTAAGACCCGACCTGAGCTGGCAGCCTACACAGAGAACCGCAAGAACCACCGGAAATACAGACCATTCTCGGCGACCGAAGAGCGAGCATTGCTGGAGGGAGTGAAGAAGTACAACGGACAGAGAAACGTGTGGTCGCTCATTCTCATAGACAAAGAGTTAGGCCCGCAGTTCAACGACAGGTCCAATGTACAGCTGAAGGACAAGTTCCGGACAATGAGGCGAGCAGGAGCCACTTCGTCATTGTTGGTTAGTGGAGGTGGCGCTGCTGGTACCACCAGCCGACGGACCTCGGCTGCGTCAACTCCGACCTCAGACGGTGCCGCGACGACGGGAACTTCCACTGCAACTAGTGCTTCGACTACGCGGACTCTTACTCCAACTTCGACTGCAGTATTGACAACAGCAGTATCTGCGGCGGTGAATGGATCGAGCAGGGTGCCAGCGACGGTGACATCAGCTAGCCAACAGGCTGCGACTTTGTTGGTTCAGAACAGTAACGCAGCGTCCGCCATGTTTGCAGACCCGAACTTGTACCTGGCTGGGTCCTTCTCCCTTCAGTCCCATTTGTCCCAAGGTATGAGCATGCCGCAGATGACAACGACGCAGTCGAGGCAGGCGACGGCGACAGCGAATCTGCAAGCCCAAGCGCACGCTCAAGCACACGCTCAAGCACAAGCTCAGGCACACGCCCAGGCTCAGGCAATTGCGAATGCCCAGGCCCGCGCGGCTCAGGTACAGCTCGAAGCTCAAATGCAGCATATGCAAGCACACGGAGGTCAACAAGCCACAATCAAGGCACAATACCAGGCGTTAAATGCGCAGGGCCGCTATAACGCAGGTATTTCTGGCTACCAGCTTGTCGGTAACCAGATCGTCCCGCAGCAGGCACTATATTACCCCACTTCGCAAATCGCCCAGTCACAACAACAAGCTCATATTCAGCAGCAGCAGCTCCAGCAGCAACTTCAGCAACGGCAACTTCAGCAGCAACAGCAGCAACAATTAGCTGCCGCAATCGCCGCAGCTGCTAACTCCCAATCGTCCCAGCAACAGAAGTCGCAATCGACAAGTTCAGGTCTGTCGAGTGGAACATCACGAGGTGCGTCAGGTAGTGGTCGTGGTGGTGGCCGTGTTCGTGGGCGGAATGCGAAGGCACAGGCTGACAAACGCGCTGATGCAAATAGTATGAAGGTGGAGGAACTAGCCTCGTCTTCTGTGGAGGATCTGCTGCTTCATGAAGCTAATGCCCATTCGGCTGCAGCTTCTGCATCAGCAGGAGATACGTCTTCAACGGGTAAGTTTGCTATCCGAGTATCTTCGTCTTTGCGCTATGAGCAAGGGTCTTACAATTTGTCTGGTGTTGCTAACAGGTGCAGAACACACACGTACCATTTAGTGCAGAGGCTGGCTTCGAGCGAGCAGACAGTATAGTTTTTTTTGCCACTAGGACATGCGAACCCGGGAAGCTGCTGGGCAGACGCATTCGCCACATTAAACGAGCACCGGAGATAGCAAGGGCGAAGAAGCGGAACCGAGGCGCGAGGATTGTTGATAATGTCAAGTCGTACCATAGCGAAAGAAAAAAAGCACAAAAGAAAAAGAAATATCAACAAACAAACACGCTTGGGAGCCGAGGTTCAGCGCCATTTACTGAAGGAAATCCAGTTATACTGTAAGCAGCAGCGCCCAGATTCAAGGCATAATATATCACGCGATATATCTCAGAGCTCCACCAGTGGCAGATACAGAAGGCCAGAAGTCTTTCGCTTCAACTTCCTTCACATCAACAGTCGACGCGGATCCCATCACCGCATGGAAAACCGCGTCTCGAGTTGTAGTCTTGTGTGTAGATGCAACGATTTGTATCATTGTGAGCGTGGTGATTCCATCTTTAATCGTGGCCCCATACATCGGATGAATAAGCTGGACCACTTTGGGGCAGCTTCGTGGGTGGGACTCGGCTACAGTACGCTGAACAGATACAACCAGAGATAGCTGCTTTGCAGAGTGCGTGTGCGCGCGTGTCGCGGCGTTTCTGCGATGAGAAGCTGCAGGCCGAGTACAACCGCGCAATTTGTATTGACCAGCTTGGACGACAACATCGATAGAGGCCGTCTATCTGTTCGAGTCGGTGACTGTCGCAGAGATGGGAGTGGAACAACTCGCGCAGGGACGTCACAACCTGGAGGCTTGAGGGCGAACACTTGGGCACAGTCTCACGGTTGCAGCTTGTTGGCCTCCACTATCAGCCAAGTAGAGATTCTACGTTGTCCGTTTTCGCATCCTTTTCACATTCAACTCCCCGGTCATGACTACAGTGCAGTACTGGAGCCCAACTTCGTTGGCTTCGTTGCAGCCAGCATATTCCTCGGTTCTTCCTAGTCTCACGGATGCTTCAATAGTCGCCATATAGGTCTCGCGCTACATGCCCATTGGACCTCGTTGAAGTGAGTGTACCCATTCTGTTGATGTTAGTGTATCCATTCAGTTGATGGCCATGAGTGATGGTCTGTTGTGTTGCAGCTTGTTGCTGTCGCGCTACTACTGAACTTGCCCACCCCAACCGACACGCCATAAGCAGCTAGATACTTTTACCTTATGATAACCAAATTGGACAAAATACAGCTAAAGCAATCCGCTGCTGGCCGTTTGACGGGGTGGGTGCACTGGCAGCGCGACCCGAAGAGATCCCCCAACTGCTGGACCAAGGTGTTTGCCGTGCTGGACAAAGCATTCCTGTGGTTTTTCCAACGCGAAGAATCTGCTCCTCGAAGTTTGCTTGTACAAGTGGCAGTCGCGGACGTAGTGGAAGACGATGGGAGGATACTGAACGTAATGGATTCAGATGGCGAGCGCCTTTGCATCTGCTTATATGACAACGCTGCCTTCGAGTGTTGGTACTCAAGGCTGGCTGCAGCCGCTGAATTGACCGCCGCGTTCTTCGCACGTAGTGGAGTGGAGGTGCGAGACCTCCCAAGTCGGAGCAATTACCGAGGCACGTTGCGCAAAGACTCGAGGACAACTAAATGTCGAGGCGTATTTGCTCAAATGACTAGGCAATGGAGAACGCATGTATCGAAGCACGATGACGACCTGGAGGAGACGAGACTGGCGGCCGTCAAAACCACCAAATGATCCACAACCAAAGTTTGGTGACCAAACTGAGCCACAACGAATTACGGAGGGTCAGCGCGAACGAAGCGTAGTACAAAGTATAAATCATGTTGACAGGAGTGAGGAACGGTAAAAAAATATACTAGATGCGAAACCAGACAACGTGGAATCATCGGACGAGGTTCATCGAGCTGTTAGTGGAACCTACAGCATCAGGTGCAGCCAGAATACCGTACGGTTGAGCGAAGTGAGCTCTGTAGCTAGCCGCCACTGGTCCGACTCGTGAGACTGCAGCCTACTTACCGCCAGGAAGTTACTGGTCACGCATGCAAGTTATCCTACACCCCTCGTTGCGACTTTAGTTGGAGGATGGCATCCGGACCTGCCAGGTCTCCTGGTCTTCTCACGTAAGCTTAGTACGAGTAGAATGAACGTGCTCATCGGCTCCATTGCTGTTGCTGCCCAAGCAGCAGCCGCAAAGACATGCGATGCGCGTCAACTGCGCAGTACTGTACCGCCCGCTTCGCAGTGATAAAGCTACCACGATAGTTCAAACTTTGCACTGCAAAGTGCACCGCCGTGCAGCGTATTGTGGGTGAACGAGCCACCCGCACACATCTGCGGAGATGCCGCTCATGTTGGCCGCGGACAAGCTCTGCGCAGAGGTTATTATAGCGACGATCTCGCGGAGCTGTCCCAACGCGGCCCCAGCTCGCCGTGGACCTCCCACGCCGGCAGCTGTTGATGCCCCCCGCGCCAAGTTGAAGCGAGGGGTCCGCGGTCGACCAACCAAACGAGATCGTCCGAGAGTCGGCAAATCTCGCGCCACCGCCAACGCCACTGCAAACTCGCCGCGATATCAACGCCCGCGGATATCCTCGAGTCACGGATATCCTCGACTCGGCAGCGCCGAGCACAGATCCAAAGTCTCCCGGAAGCGGAATCCAGTGCGACCGCGGTGATATATTATGGCGGCGTTAAACCCTTGCGCGCGCCGGCAGAAGCGGAGCATATTACGGGCACTGTACGCACCGCTTGTGTCAACAATCTCCGGAAACGCCGGGCGGCTAAGTTTGCCGCACCGCAAATTTCTATTTGCATGGGCCAATCGCCGACCACCAAAGTGGACATCGGCCGGTTACCCGCGGTTATCAGATGGCTGAAGATTCACAACAGCCAGGCGGGCGGCTGGAGCTGTCCCACGAGGGCAGCGCCCTCCAAGCTGCGCTCGGCTCATTTCGCAATTGGCTCGCTAGGGCGCATGATGTTCGCGTCGCGGAGCCGCAAGCGGAGGCCGCAACCCGGCGCCTCCAGCCCCAGCCCCAGTGCAACTGGACGCGCGACGTTCTGCCGCTCGTGCGCGTCGTCGCCGCACAAATGCGCGCGCTCCGAGTCGCTGCGCTCGACGTGGATGACGAGCGGCAGCGACTCGCCCGAGGAGGAGCAGGACCTCGGCCCCCACGAGGAGCACGAGTGTAGAGAGCTGCAGCTCTTCGTGCAGCTGCAGCGGCCCGTGAGCGACTGGGTCTACTGGCAGCGCGACGCCGAGACGCTGCCCGACTGCTGGACGCGCGTCTTCGCCGTCTTCTGCGGCAACCTGCTGTGGCTCTACCGCTACGAGGACGCGTCGGCCAGGAGCCTGCTGGTGCGCATGCGCATCACGGCGCTGGACGTGCCAAGCGCCAACACGCGCCAGCTGCAGTTCCTGGACGCCGCCACCGCCGCCAGCGTGCAGCTCTACATGCCGGACGCGCCGGCGTTCCACCGCTGGCACAGCCACGTGTGCTCGGCGCTGGCCAAGTATCCGCCCGTGGAGAGGAAGCAAGAGGTGGTGCCGGCAGTGGCGGCCGCCATGCAGAAGAAGGGAGTCTGGAAGGCGCTCGCGGCTGCGGTGGTGGAGGGGACCAAGTCGTCGAGCTACTTGCAACTCGCATCCCACGAGGAGGCTGCGCTGGTGGTGCGCGACCGCAGCAGGAAGAGCCTGGGGCAGCGCTGGAAGAGCTTCACGACGCTGCTGAAGCTCGGCAAGAAGCAGCCACAGCTCACGCTGTGAGGGGCGGAGGAGATTCCGGGGCGAGTGTTATGAGCCCCGTTGCCCGTTGCGTGGATCCCGTGCGTGTATTAATTTAACGTAGTAAAAAATACCATTTCCTGAAGGCGTAACGCCATGTTGCTCGTCGTTGCTGGACGCACGCCGCCTGATGTGTCAGCATGGCATGCAGCCAGCCCGCGACGTTCCAGTCGTCGAGCTCGTCTGCCAGCAGAGGCGAAGCGGCAGCGATGCACGAGAAGACAAGTGCAACGTGCAAGTGCGACCTGCAAGTGCGAAATTGCAAGCAGCGCGCTCTGCTCTGCCAGCTCGAGAACTGCGCTCTACCGCAGCAAGCCACGAACGCCTCGATGACGGCGCGAAGCGTAAGAGATTCAGAAGCTCGGCCCGAGATGCAGCGCGTGCTGTGTCGTGCATGTGACATCTCAGCCCCGGCGAAGATGCAGCGGGGAACGCCGGAGCCGCTTTCGGGGAAGTCCGTCGGCCAGTCGCGTGGCGTCAACGGACCACCGCAACCGCCGCGCGGTGCCAGCGCGGCTAAGAACTGCACCAGTGGCAGGCCGTCGATGGTCGGCGCAGGCTGCGTCGACCTACAGACGCGCTACGTGTCATTGGATAGCCGCGTGCCGCCAGCGCCGACCGTCCTGCATGCAACTGCGCACTTCCACCATGCCAGTCTCGCCTGGTGCAGCAGAGCCCACTCGTGGCAAGTGAATTCGGCGCTGGCGCCAGAAAACGTATCTGCCCCTCCACCCGCAGAGAAGATGGCAAGAACACACAAAAAATCTGAAGAAAAAAAACTGCAATTGCATCCTTGCGGAGAGCTCCTCGACGAGAAGACAGCAAATGTGACGAGCCCAATTGGCAGAGGCAGCCAGGCTCAGCTCACTGCAGCTTGCTCCTGCAAGTTGAAGCTGGACAAAGCGAATTGCTCGCCATCTGGACGGCTGCGCAACCGTCATGGCTACATTGTAACGTCTCCATGAACGTCATGAAGCAGCTAACGGTGCTGCTGCTCTCCGCGTACTCGACCTCCGAGCTCGCCATTCACGCCTTCACGCTCGCGGCGGACGACTGGAGCTGCTTCCCCGCCCAAGTCTCCATCACCGACGCCAAGGACGCGTTCTACCGGCGGCTTGCGGCTCTGCAGTCGGAAGCTCCGCGGTTCGAGGGTCACCACGACTATCTCTGCGCGCAGAACTACGAGGCGACGTGGGAAAACTGCCTGCCGATCTCCGCCAGGATGGACGAGGATGAGTGTGCCGGCGCCGACCGCCTCGACTTGCTGATGACGACACGGCGGCCGTGCCAAGCCGGCGTGCTTCACATGCTGCTGGTCGACGTGTACGCCGAACTGCATCGAGCTGGGGCGGAGCCTGCTCTCGTGTTCGGGACGATGCTGGGAGCCGTCAGAGAGGGAGGCATCATCCCGTTCACGGAGGACGCAGACTTAGGGCACCAGGTGCAGGACGACCCCATGCCAATTGTGCGCAGACGACTGCAGGAAAGAGGGTACCATGTCTTCATGGACACGATCTGGAGGGTGTGCGTGGCGCCGACGCACCCGTTGGCTGCACGACTTTATGATCCAATGTTGGCTGCTCCGATCGAGCCGTGCACAGGGCCTTACCTCGATCTGTACCGGATCGAGCCGGATCCGGAGCTAGCCGGACACTGGAATATTGAGCACTCCCGGAGGAGGAACAATAGCATCCCGGTCGATAAGCTTTTGCCGTACTCGAAGGTAAAGTTGAACGGGGTTGAGTATGATACGGTGGCGAATCCTGTGGACTTCTTGATCGAAGAGTACGGCGCGTCCTGTATGAGACCGACAAAGAACGAAAGGGACAAATGGAGCGGGGAATATATAGATGATTTACTTACTTGAGGTTAGATATTTGATATCTTAATAATATTCGCGGTACAGCTTCAACAACGTCAGTGACAGACCCACAACGCCGACGACAACGCCAGTGCCCAGCATCAGCAGCGGACCCGTGTGCTCGCGGGTCAGCATCGGGCCGCTCGACTGCAGCAGGAAGAACAGAGCCGGCATGATAAAAATCAGCAGCGATCCCGAAACAGATCCCACGATGCTCAGCGGGATTTTCACCGACGGCACGAAAATGCTGCAGGTCAGGATGAGTAGCAGGCTCACCACAGTGACACCCACGTACTCCTTGTATGAGGCATCATGGCTCGGAGTCTGCACGCCGTTCTTGACACGGAGGTAGACACTGAGGATGCACGAGCGGAAGGGCCACATAGCAATAGGCGTCGTGAGCACCAGTGCCAGAGCCATACAGAGCTGTCCAAGTAGCAAGGGTGCTGCGATCGACTTGTGCTGCGCGACGTACTCCGGCGAGAAGTTAAGCAGGATGTTGTCCTTGGTCTCTGCTCCGAACTGCAGGTATCCGCAAAGCGAAATGATCTCGTACAGCACGAAGGCAACGCTGATAGCACCGACGACAGCACGGTTCATCCTGGGCAGGGTGCGGTCCTTGAGCTCCTCGTACACGGGCAGCGCCGTGTTATGGCACGCGAAAGCCGAGATCAGCAGCGTCACAGTGTAAACGCTGCCCGGCTCCAGTCGCACCGCCTGCACTCCGGGGGCAATCGCTGCTCCTTCCGAGTTGTACGCCGCCAGGAAAGCCACAAGCACGAACGCGACGACGTAGCCGATGGAGAGAATGGCGAGCACGGACGCCAGCCACAGCTTGCCGATGCGTCGGCTCAGCGACAGCGGGAAGACCACTGCAGCGACCAGCGCGACCGTGATCATCCACTTGTTCTGCGCCGAGACCGCGAGCACTGCGGCGCACAGGTCCGTGACGAAGATGAGGTAGCTCACAAGGGTGCCAAAGCCCCCGAAGATGAAGGTGAACTCGGCCAGCCACGTGCCTACGGCGCCCATGGTGAAGTGCCCCAGACTCTCGTACGTCTTGGCGCAGTTGCTGCCGGCGCGGTCGCTGGCCGACAGCAGCAGGTGCACCGAGTAGCGCGTGGTCATGGCGATGGCCAGCATGATGGCGTTGCCCAGCAGCCAGCCGCTGGATGCGATGGCGAAGGGCACGGCCAGCGTGCCCGAGCCCAGGATCGTGTTGGTGAGCGTGAAGGTGGAGCCCCAGAGCGAGCTGGCGGCATGCGCCTCCTTGGGCGCGTCGACGGGCGTCTTGTGCACGTCGATGGCGTACGACGGCTCGGCCAGCAGGTAGTCCAACTCCTTGGCGAGTCCGCGCGGGCTGGCCACGTACTCGCCCATGGACACGGCGCGCGGCGCGCAGTCGCATTGGTGCTTGAGCGTGTCGAGGATGTCGCGCGAGCCGCGCTTGACGGGCGAGAACGTGAGTCCGCACTGGTGCACGACGGCCAGCTGCGGGTCCAGCAGCACGGGCCGCACGGGCGGGTGGCTGCTCGCTGTGGGGGGGCGCGGGGCCATACTGAAGCCAAGAGAGTGGCGGGACTTGCGGCTCGGCTTGGGTGCAACGCGGCAAGTTGAATAGTGAGCTCGGGCGTCCGTCAGTCCGACCGCAGACGAAAACTTGGCGTTTGTATGGCGCCCGGCTATGCGCCAGGTTGGAGATGGGCGTGCACCTGCATAATACACGAGGCTGCACGAGAAGAATGTCGCGGGCGCGGCGATCGACTGGGGAAATGTAGCTACATATGAGAAGCTGCGGGGTGGTATTTTGTTGGTGGACTTGGCGGGCCGATCCAGCGTACATGTAGTTGCCACGGGTGAGGTGCCGCGCGAGATGGGCGACCAAAAGTTGCCTTTTCGTGACTCGATCCCCGGCAGTTTAATGGCCAATGGGTGGCGGTTTAACTGCGATACGCGTGACACCGCGGAATGAAGCCATTTTATTCGCGCCACGTCACTTCCGCTCGGCGATTTGATTCGCGACAATTTATGCGAATCAATCCGCAGAGAACAAATCTGTTTTTGACCAATTGTAGGACATAAAAGTTCGAATGTTGACGCAAGCCCGAACGAACTGTAACCGATAGCTTGCATCATCCATCGATCCTAACGTGAAAAGAGTCGACCATCGGAACAAGGTAGATTGAAGAATAATTTTGTGCAAGTTTTCGCCCCGTACGAATCCTGGTTCAAGTCCAGGACATGAAGCAGGATTAAAATCCTTGGTTCCAATGCACACCCGTGCGCTTCATTGCGAAGGCATCCGTGGCTGCTTTGATCACGGCGAATATCACTGCGTTTTGCACGTGCATCTGCAGTTGCATCGTCTTCAGAACTGGTCATGGTATTTGACGAAGATGCACATAAATCTTCCCCAGATGCTGTATCGAACTCCGAAGTCATTTTCATTGCTAGGAAAATCCTGGTAGTGTCCACGATTAAATTCCTTGGTCGCAACGCCTGCATATCAAATACTTCACCCTAATAGAAGTCCTTCGTAGTAACACGATAGAGTATGATTATACTTTGACTGTATTGACATATACTTCGAAGTACTATAAACTTATTTATTCATCTTGAAGAAAGCACACTTGCTCGTGCAGCGACATGCTGAAACTTCAAGCAATGGCAATACGCTCCTTCCGGCTGTCAGAATCTGACCGCCGGACAACTGGTCACCACCCTTCAATTTGAATACGTCAATAGGCTTCTGCTGAATACCACTGAATACCAAGAGCCGAACATTTTTAAGATCCTGTGATTCTTGAGCGCCGGGGACAGCAAAATCATTAGAGATAAGACCTCCACCCTCCATCACCTACATAAGTACCAAAATCCCAAAAGATAGCACGGGTATAATCGCCAGCTTATCGAACGACAGTAATCAACTACCGAATCCAAAGGAAATCGCTCGTACAATTCGCCCACTTTGTAGAGGCGAAACTCTAAGCGATAATTTCGGCGACCAAAGCACCGAGATCCCTCCGCACCATGCACCAATCATAGACAACATTATGGTGCTACTGTACAGGAGAGTTTGGACGGGGATACCGAACAAAGCGTTCGAAAAAGATGAAACCCACCCGAAGTGACAAGGCTATGCTTTATATGCGGTTCCAGCGAAGGCAGGTACCGGGGCGAGTGCGAGGCTGAAAACCAATAGCATTTTGATTGAATAGTATGGACATGTAACTCTTCGGTTTGAAAGAGTTAGTCGAAATCAGCAAACTTCAGCGTAATTACGATGCGTTTCGAATAATTCTCAACCAGTGTGCTAGTACAGTACAAGTGTCTTCATGTTTGCTGAGGCCATCACGTTCAAGGCCTGCTGTGCAATTTTTCACTCTCATTGTCGAGCGCGTTCTTCGCCTCGTCCAAAATGAAATGGTTGCAGACTCTACGGCAACACGTTGTTTCTACCCACCAGATAAAGAGATACCCTTATCACTTCGGGAGTGACATGGTGGGGTTGTGTGCGCTGAGGAGCTTGCATACTACTACTAAATATAATATGTTCCTCCCGAGTCATGTTGGTGCCACCCATCGTGATTTTTTTTAAGATTTTCGTTAGGACTGGTTCTTGGGAGATAATACCGATTTGGGCACGCAACCACTTCAAATTGAACATCTTCAAGTCTCGTCCATCGAGGTATAATACCGCTAGTTGGGTCGTATAACTGTTCCAAGGGCACAAACTGCCACCGCAAGCCCGTACGAATGGTACGGTTTGACCATACTCGATGGTATTGTTGTCGTCGCGTAAGATTATAGTTTTTTTGCTGAGAATTCACTTGATTAAAGTATCGGCGCCTCTCTTTCGAGCCAATTCATATTGTTGTGATTTGTAAGTCGTAACTTACGACTTAAAAATCTCGCAAAGTCATAAGTTACGACGTTGGGAACCAAGGCGTTAAGCGTTGGAACGGCGGGGGTATCGGCATCTACAGCCTCGATCCGTTCATTGCGCACCTCGAACACGATACCTATGCTACGCGACACTTCAGCAATCCCATCAGGTCTCCAAAGAATACATTAAAGCCATCGCCGATCCATACGAAGTTTTATACAATGTTCTCTTTTCTGTCATCAGTTCTTTGGGCTCAAACGTGATAAGGCAAATGGCCAGTTTAGTGCTTAAAAGCATTTTATCCCCGCTTAGCGTAAAGTTGAATTCCAATGTTTCCTCCGCCACTATGCCAGCCTCGGTATAAACGTTTTTCGCCCACTCGGACTTGACACGCATTGCAGTAATGACCCAGCTCCACGATAACGACATGAATGGAATAACGCACACCATCAATCCACGCTCGAAGCAAATACCAATGACCACATTAAACTGAATTACGTAGTGAATCGAGCCCCCAAGCTTCTACCTTTGATCTTCAACGTATCCCCAGTCAAGCGAAGGGAAAGCTTAAGCTGCATAAAATCTTCATTTACCGAAGTTAAACGACACGTAGGATAGATGCTCGTGATTAACAAACCAACGGCGATAAGCTTGAAGCTATAGGCACGTTCGTAAGACCAGTGAGAACGTCAAAGAAAATAATAACCATAAAAGGAAACAGGACACCATTGACTCTACAGTAGTCGTGTTGATCCCACCCGCTAGTAGCAACTTTTCGAATGATGTAGAATACCGGTAAAGCTGTAGGAGTTACCTTCTCCATCCTGTTGTCGTTGGCACATAATAATAATAATACTTCAAGTAATTGTTTATATTATAAAAAATGATTGGTTTGGTTCACCGTCGTTAGCCGATACGGAGCTGGCCGATGGTGGCAAGGTTCCGAGGAAAGTGCCGCAGCATCGGTCGATGCCACCAGGTACTTCCAATAGATGACAATAGTTCCAGTGCTGTAGCAAATACCAACAGTCACTCCTGAAGTGAGTCAATTTCTCGTGTGATCGTCTTTGCAGCACTCAAGATTGACTACATGTATAGTACATATGTACGAGTTGTCGGAGCGCCCCGTATTAACAGCAATGTTCAATGTGCTAAACACACTTAACGCGTTGGCTGTTTTGAAAATGAGATTTCATTTGGGTTTTGATGTCTTGATGATTAAATAACATATTCGGCTTTTGTTGACGCCGGAGTCGTTCTGGGAATGCACTGTACCAGCAAGCAGTTCAATACGTTATCCAGAGCTCATGTGTGAGTGGAATACCTCTGCTACAGCCATGTTTGTCGATGAGGATTCAGCGATTTGAATTTGCCTCGAAGCCTTGTCCAAGGACGTAAACTATTTGTAGCTGGGCATCATTACATGGGCGTCTCAATTGCTCATATTCACATTTCCAGTCTCCTCACATCTCATCTTTAGAATTCCAGTCCTGACTCCATAGACTTCTCCTTAGAGGAAATTGAAGCACAGCTAGCCTACCGGTAGAATGGCGAAAAAACTCTCGGTTGTGGCTGCATCGGTCGACTGCAAGTCAACAGTGATGCTGGAGAAGAGCGTTATGAAAGCGATGGGAGTCTCCCACGGTGACGTGCTGCTGCTCGCTCAAGGTGGAAGAAATACGGTGGCTGTCGCTCACCTCGACGAGAGCGATGAAGCCCAGACCGGAGCTGCACGTTTGAATACAACGATGCGTCGTAATTTACGCGTAGATATTAACGACGACGTTGTGGTGACCAGCCTCGGCAGCGATGTGCCCAACGGGAAGTCCATCCGCGTTCTCCCTATCGACGACACTGTAGATGAAGACATGCTGGAGGAGCAGCTATTCGAAAAATATTTGCAGCCTCATTTCGCCGGTGCATTTCGTCCCGTTCATCAAGGCGACCTCTTCCTCGCGCGCAGCCTCGTCCGGGGAGAACCAGACGTCGAATTTGTTGTTATAGAGACAAACCCGACTCCGTACTGCATCGTTGGCCCCGACACCGATATCTTCTACAACGGAACACCAGTGTCTCGCCACGACGTACTGTGAGCCGCTGCCAAGACAATGCGTAGAATGACTCGGCCGTCATGTATATCACAATGGAAGCTTGTTACTACCATATCTATAGTACTTAGTTGTTATCCGTGCTTGTGCAGTGAAGCATTAAAGCGTTGTGGTTCTGTGTGAGAAATACTAGTCCCCCAAAGCCAACGAAGCGACGGGAGTTTCGAGCTGAGCCTTCATTTCTTCATTTCTCGTGCCACTTTGACCATGTCCACTCCAGCAGCCGGAAGCAACCAGCGCGCTTCTGTGGATGACGAGGCGGCACGAAAGCTGCGGATCCGCGCGGCCTTCGACATGTTTGATAAGGAGAAGAAAGGAAGCGTCATCCAAGAGTGAGTAGTGCAATTGTTCTCCAGTGGCTGAGAACCACGACATTCTCACGTCACTTTGTCATTTAGGGAGGTGAGCACGATCATGCGGTACCTTGGTGCCTATCCAACCGAGAAAGATATAATCAAGAAGATCCTCCCAGAGGTTGGCATGATGATGCTCTTACTCCGACCCTGCTTTTATGTTAACTATGTCGTCGCAACTGTCGTTCTTCTGTGCTGCTTTCTGATGGATGTTTGACAAGATGCAAGAGGACGAGCCGTCGACTTTCGTGACGTACGATCGTTTTGAGAAAAAGATGCTGGAGGTGCTATACACGAACGAGTACGAACCCGATGCAGACGAAACCCTCCTCGCCGCGTTTCGGGTAATGAAGTACGCTTGTTGTTGCCCCCAACAATGCTCTCCTTCCACCTATGGGTACCAAAGCAATTGACATTTTCTCCTGATGGACAGGTAATCGATACCGAGAAGAAGGGCTACATTGAAGCAGAAGTGATGCGTGAGCTACTCACTACGAAAGGCACTCCCTTCCGAGAGAAGGAAATGGAAGGTACGAAGGAACTGCATACGCCGCGTATTATGCATTAGCTGACCTTTAGTGATCCCGTTGTAGCGTTCCTAGCAGCTGCAAAGGACCCCCCGACAGGACGAATTTACTATGAAGACTATATCGCGCTCCTGACCGAGGCTCTGGATCCCAAAAAAATCTGATAGCAGATCGCGAAGTACTGGCTTAGCCTCAAAAACTTCAGTAGAACACGCCGCTGTTTTCTATGGTTCAAAGCGCTACTGTGACCCTACGAACTGTCTTTGGTACTGCTCGAACAGCTAAGACTCGAGGAGCTAACGCCTGATGCTGTTGTTGGCTTTGGAAATGGCTACCAGTGGTGCTTGAACCCCCTTCAACACATAAACTGTTGGAAGCAGCAGTGCGCTGGGAGAATTTTGGTGCAGTTTGTAGAGACACTATAGCCACGTTAGCTTGGGCAACAACTTGAGGAACTGCAGACGCAAACTTGCTTAGGTTCACGCGCACTTGGACCACCTTCCTCGGCCTTTTCCCTGGAACCGACTCCGATCGTGGCCGGGCCTGTTGTTGTGGCTGGGCATTTGGCTCTTGCTTTTGGATTTCACGAGAATGACTGCCGACATCTCCGATCTTAGGAAATGGTGCTCTCGTTTCGATCGGTGGTGGCAAATCCTGAGAATGGCATGCACTGCGAAGACGACTGACAGCAGAGACCCCCAACGTCTTGCGGATGAGGTGCTCAGCGCTTTCGTGCATACCTATCCGGCGCTTCTCAGGACGAAAGCCGCCGGCGTTCTCGATCTCATCGTGCTGCAGAGCCAGCGTGTACTCCTGAATAGCTTGGCTGAACTCGCCCTCTGAGTTGTAGCATCCAGCACTAAGCAACACCATGGTACAGCAGATGATCAGCTCACTTCAACTTCGAAGCATTTGTTTCGTGCCGTCACCTACCGAGCGTAGCGTGCCATGACATGGTTCGGATTGAGCTCTAGGACGCGCGAGAAATCGCGATGCGCGTCGTCGACGCGGCCACTCTGAAAGAGGGCCATGCCGCGACTGAACCGACCGTGGACATCGTCCGGTCGAGAGCGCAGGATCTCGGAGAAGTCCGCGACGGCTTGATCCCAAAGCTTCGCTTTCATGCACGCGTGACCCCGCACGGCGCGCGTATGCAGACAGGACGGGTCTGCTTGGAGCACTACATGACACTCGCCGATGAGCCGATGGATGTCACGGAGCCCAGCGGACGGATTTGATTCCGACGGAGAGTCCGACGTTGATCGCAGCGCTGAGCTGTTCATGTTTGAGGTGTACGTCGGACTGCACTGCCGGGATGCAAGTTTTTTGGTTCCTCACACATTCGCCAGCAGCTTGAAAAAAGCTCTGGGCGGCAGCCGAACACCCGAGCTGCCTAGAATAGCAGGCAGGGGTGCGCGTAGGGCTGAAAGTCGAACACCTGGATGGTCTGTCTTATGACGTACCCCTCGCGCCTCTTTCGCGAACTCTGCTGCTCGGAGCTGGAGACACACACGGAAGGGAAGGGCGTTCAACCAGCGGTTTGGTGCCATGTTCGACTCAAAGATCTCGTTGCAGCGTTTCGCGTTCAATGCGACGACGGCTTCAACCAGCGTTTCGGAGCACGCGTGGCGCATCATGCGCATGCGCCGCGCATGACAGGATGGTATCATTGTCACAGACCGGGCTAGCGATGGTGAGTGAGGTTGGCATCGCGACCTGCGAGGCCCTTGACAGCTTGACCAGTACATGTACATGTACTAGCACATTAGGTACCAGTCGTGGGTGAATCTGCCGATTAATGCATCGGTGGATCAGTTCCTCGCTCCACCGAGAGACGGCACCCATCACTCGAGCCCCAAGTTGATGGCAAAGCATGACCACGGGCGTCGTGCCGACGTTGGGCTCTCCATGGCAGTCAAAGCGCCTTTACGCGTCCAGTGGTGCGCGATCGGCACTGGAGCAGGTCACTGTTGAGGGTTCCGATTTTCATCATCGCTATGCTGCCTAGGAGCAGGTTTCACGCCCGCGAAACTCGCATTTCGCGTTCAATTTCTCAATGTTTGCTGGAAAAATTGGGACGATTTTCGAGCAACAGGAGGAGGACAGAACGACAAGCTGCTTCGGTCTGGACTGTCGTCCGTCCAGACCGCTGCCGTCGGAGCAGATGACAAAACTCTCCCATTTCCGAGCTTCCTCTGGAATTCCGTGCAACTTCAGTCTTGCAGCTGTGCAATACTGTAACGCAGGAGAAGTCATAGCCCTGCTAGCATCGCAGCACTCCGAAAATGTGCTTGATTGCCGTTCAGTCCCATGTCAATCTCCAATCATCTAGGCCAGCGGTTTTTCAGCATGCTCGCATGCAATGCAAGAGCGAATAGCCAGGATCGGGCCCTGATTTTCGCGTTGCAGGTCCGGCCTTGCGGCTTCGGAAGATGCACCGCCGTGCATGAAGCCTTGATGTTGATTGTCTCCGGGCCGAGTACTGTAACGCAGCGCAATGGCAACTTTGCATCTTCAACGGCGTGCCCGCTCGTGTGGAGATCACGCGCCCAGCTGGCGTCGCACGCACTCGCACGCCACAACTTCTCGCCGTTCGAGCAGATCTCTCTGGACACCCCAGTGGCTCGGACGACATTACACCAGCGCCCCGCTTTGCAGTCTTCAAGATCGGTACCGGCAGGCTCTCTTCGGCGTCGTAAAATTGTGGAGCACCGTTCGCACAGCAAAAATTTAGGTAGCCGTTTCGACAGGTGCATCTGGGATCGCAGGTCTGGTTCGAGCCAACTAGTTCCAGGAGTCGTATTCATTATTGTAGGCTGTCGTATAGTGGCACCCGGCTTAGCGGATACTTTTCGTTCTGGTCTGACTCTTTGATAGTCAGTCCACAAGGTCCGTTACCACGATCCTCCAGCAGGCAGCATGGGCCTGTCTAGCTAACTGCTGGCAGGGTGCAATATCCGTGTCTGCCGTGGCAGGCTCGGCGGGGCGAAGACTGCTGTCATTTCGCATTCTGCTCGCTGGCTCGGACGCCTGCTTGTCGCCTGCTGCTCTACTTTGTCTAGAGACCCTCCGCTCCCTCTCCGCACACTTCACACCATGGTCAAGGTGGCGGTGCCCGAGAAGCTCGCCATGGCTGCGTGCCTGTTCGCCGCGGTGGCGTCGGCGACGCACGTTAACTTCATCAACCAGTGCTCGTTCCCTGTGGAGCTGTACCACAGCCAGTCGGGCTCGGCCTCTTCCGAGGTGGCCACCATCGCTTCGGGCAGCACTTTCGCCACGGACGTGAGCGGTCCCGCGCACATGTACCGCCACACGAACGACAACGCTGCCACGCTGTTTGAGCTTGCCTGCGACGACGCTATCTGGTATGACATCAGCGTCATCCCCCCCGGAACGGGCAACTGCGGCAGCTTCGAGGAGTGCACGGCCGGCGGCAAGTCGGGCTTTAACGTGCCCATGACGGTCACGCCCAAGTCTAACACTGGCAAGGGCAGCTGTGCTGCGCTTGACTGCCCCGCCGACGGCTGCAACGACGCCTACCAGTACCCCAAGGATGACACCAAGACGCACCACTGCCCGTCCGGGACCGACTTTGATGTTACCTTCTGCTCGGGCGGCGACGGCAACCAGTCGCAGCAGCAGCAGCAGCAGCAGCAGCAGGATCAGTCCTCGGTCCAGGTGTCTGTGGAGACCCCTGCATCGACTACGGCTGCTCCTTCCGAAGAGCGTGGAGCCACCCAGCAGGGAGCCGAGCAGAGCTCCCAGCAGGGTGCTGAGCAGAGCTCGAAGCAGGGTGCTTCCCAGCAGGGCACTGTCCAGTCCTACTCGGACCTGGGCACGATCAAGGCGAAGTACTCGTACTCGGGCAAGAACGCTGGCAATGTGGCTGGCTCGTACAACCGCGTGACGGATCTGGCCTCCTGCTCCAAGGAGTCTGTGAGCGTTCAGAGCCCGGTTGGTCCCATGTCGGAGCCCATGTCCGTGATTTTCCGTGGCCCCCAGGTGATTGAGAACATCGCTGTGTACTCGGATGAGAGCGGAAACGGCACGTGGAGCCGTGTGTCTTCGTACTCCCGCCAGGACGGCACGACCGACAACCTCGTGTTCATGAACAACAAGAACATTGACTACTCGGGCCTGAACCAGCACGGTCCCCAGGGTTACGCCTCGGAGGACGGTAAGGATAAGGCCGACGAGCCGACGGTCTTCAAGGGTGTGCTTGACGAGGCTTCGGACCCCTCTAAGATTGGCGGTGGCCCTGGCATTTCTACTGGTGCTGAGATCAACATCATGACCGGCAAGAAGTGTGACGGTCAGTGCCTTGGCTTCTCCGGTGACAACGATTACCAGGGCTGGGACGGTGGCAAGAAGGCTTTCGTGATGGAGGTCAAGATGCCTCAAGGATCCAAGCCCAACCAGCCTGCTATCTGGATGCTCAACGCACAGGTCATGCACTCGAACCAGTACGGCTGCAACTGCCGTGGCATGGGTTCTGTTGGTGGCTGCGGTGAGCTCGACATTGCCGAGGTGATCGAGACCAACGACGCCCGCGACAAGGTCACGACCCACTACTACTTCTACGACGGCTCGGTGCTCAGCCCCGGTGGTGACAACTTCGCTGCTCGTTCGTACGACTCCACCACCGTCTACGTGACGCTGATTGACGACTCGAAGGACGGCCTTATCAAGATTGTTGAGCTCGACAGCTTCGACTTCTCACTGACGGAGCTTGGTTCGCTGTACCAGAAACTGGTCGACTGCTAAGTTTTTTAGAGCAGAGCAAGGTTACGAGCTCGTCTACATGTCCGCCGGGTTGCCGGCAAGTTGAGGCGTGCGCGTCACGGACGAGGGCCATGTAGGGAGCCTTCGTACTCACAGCCCTCAAGCTGCAGTGTGTCTATATACTATCCATACTTGGGAGCGGCAGTTTTCTTCAAATACACGAGCCATTTTGATGCAATTATTTTCCAAAAGCATTTGCGAGGTGTTGTACACAACAGAGATTATTTTGAGGGTTGTCTGCAGGTCTGGTCAGATTTGGGTCTTCTGATGTTTTGGTTGTAATGCGTAATATTGTCGACGACAATACTGTATCTTAATTTGGCGACCTCCTAGACTGAGGAAAACAAAATGATAAAAACAAAGTGAGTAGATTTTCTTAAAAGAAAATCTACTCACTTTGCTAGACGCTAAATGGGTACTACTAGTAAGTTACTAAAAGTAAGTAAGTAAAATGTGCAGCGCTAGACGCTTAATGAGTACTTAAAAGTACCCATTGCTATTCAATACGAATTTAATTGGTTTTGGGATGTCACAATATATTATTATTGAAAACTATCACCACACTAATCAAAATGATACGGTACATTCGTCCAAGATACCAGTTCAAATTTTTAACAAAAAATCAGAATATACACATGGTACACACGACTTCGGCGATGAAAATGTATCGGTGGGAATTTGGCAACGCTATTCTACAGTACGGCCCGATTTAACCCCGATACTGCAATACATGTACAAACAAAATAAATGAAAAATATGGTTTTTACACATCCGTCAATGTCGCGAATTGGAAGGCGTGTAAGGGCTACATGTATAGCTTTGCGCTGATATATCGCGTTTCGTACTTAGGTTAATTAGTGTACATTAGCGCAGCTTTAGCGTAGCTAGTAAAATCACGACTTTAAGACATATCCCGGAAATGAGGGAGAAGGAAAGTTCGCAGACCCGGGGCAGACTAAAACGTAAAACCAAAGCCCAATAAAAACCCTCTTTGTTTTATTTTTCTTTTTGGCTATGCCATTGACCCATCAAGTGAGCTGTTCTACAATATTTAACGCTCTAAAACGGCCGATCTGCAAAAAACAAATCGGAAATAACCGGCGGCTCGGTGGAACTCACCCGCTACTTCAAGCTTGCACTTTTTGTCATAAATTTTTCTGCGTGCGTCAGAATATTTTTTTAAAATGACAGCGTGCTCCCGGGATGCGCTGTTCAGCAACCCCACCTAACGTATTTGTCGTGAAGAACTGGTCCACTAGGCTACCTCTGTGTGAGGTTACTTTTTGGTCCAGTGGGGTTTTACCTTCGTTTACAGTGAAGTGTTGGTCAAGCAGAGAGCATGTTTTGCGACGCAATTGCTTTTTTGGTTAAGCGTTTGCTTCAAAACTAGTATTATTTCTGGCTGCTTCTACCTTTGGAGCCTCCTACTTCTATCACGTATGGACATGATCGGATAATGCGTGCTGGTGGAGATCTTCATGATCTCCACCAGCACACAATCTCATCAAAGGTGGTGCCCGCCCCGCAACTTCTGTCGTATGGTGAGATGTTGTGCAGCGCGAAAACTATGTGTTCGTCGCTCAAAAGCATCCCGTGCATTGGAGACGGCGACACAAGCTACGGCAAGCTACGGCAATCCCATGAAAGGCAAGCGATTGAAGACGAATCGCCCCGAAGTCACGATGCGGAAAGTTGTCGTGAGCCGTATATGCCGTTCCCTCTGGCACTTGCTCGCACAAAGTCTTCCTTTCATCTACTGACCGCGGGGCTTCCAGGAACGTGATATCAGTAGGAACTCCTGGCAACAAGCAATTGCGTCTTCCAGTGACAAACCTCTCCACCGCAGCCACTACCTGTGTCACGCACTTGGCGAGAGTTGAGACTCGACTTGGGTCGGAACACAGCGGGCTGTATTGACTTGTTGGTCTCGAGGGAAATCGAGAATGAGGAAACTACAGAGCAAAACCTACACATGCAGTCTTCGGCCAGCGGCCGGCTTGGGTCTCCAGGGGTCATCGTCCTGGGGCCCGAGTGGTTGTTGGGTGACTTGAAGTGGCGACGTTGCAGTTGGCGTGCACGTGAACGGCGGGCTGCGTCTTGAGGCCCACGAGCAGGTGGCCGCAGGATTCTTGTTCCTTGCGGCCGTCTGCTAGTGACGCGCAGGATCTGGTCGGGATTCTGACAGTCCCTCCTTGGAAAGACTCTTGCGGGTAGAACGGCGGAGCGGCGGGTCCGAGGCAGGTTATGTCGGGTGGAGACGCTGGCTGCGACGAGTCGGCGCCCTGGATGGAGACGAAGGCGACGGGGTCGGAGCGTCGGGCGTCGACAGTGGGTTCGAAGAAGGCGTTGAGACCGGCGCCGATGCGAGCAATTCAGCGATCAAGCCGGCCGCCTGGGTCAGGTTGGTGGCCGGCTCCCACGAGTCGCGCTCGTCGCGGCCGTACCAGCGCACTTTGTACTGGAGCTCGCCTTGGTGATCGCGCTGGTCCACGATGGCGCGGATCTGCTGTCCGACCGTGCCATCGCGTGTAATGAGACGGGGCACGTCGTTGAGACGATGCGGGTATGAATCTTCGTGGTACCGCCGAAGGTAGGAGACGTGAAACTCGTCATGGAGTCGGATGCCAGGGGAGAGCGAGGTCCGATACGTGTTCGGCGTTGTCGAGGTCAGGATCTTGTACGACCCGATGAAGCGAGCCGCAAACTTTCGTCTGCCGGCGGTGCCGATGTGGGCAAGATCGAGATGCAGCGTGTCGAGGAGCACCTCATCACCGATGCTGAACCGCACGTCGGGGCGATTCATGTCGTAGAAGTGCTTCATCGACGCGTTTGCCTGCTCGAGTGCGTCGCGGCATCGCAGTAGCGTGGACTGGAGATGGTCGACGAACCGAGAGCCGTCGGTGGGGCGTGGTTGAGGGTGCGGGTGTGCGAGATCAGCCAGAACGCGAGGCTCGTAGCCCAGATCAGCAGCGAATGGCGACATGCCGATGCTGGAATGCAGCCTCGAGTTGTAGGCAAACTCCGCCATTGGTAGCAGCTCACACCAGTCGTCTTGCGTGGGTGAGACAAAGGCGTGGAGGTAGTCGTTGATGAACGCGTGGCTGCGCTCGTTCTGACCGTCGGTGGAAGGCTTGAAGGCCGTATTGGCGTGGATCTGTGTGCGCTGGCTCGCTGCCACAGCCTTCCAAAACGCAGAGAGGAAGCGGGAATCGCGATCACTGACGATGGATGCCGGGAAGCCGTGGAGACGCACGTGCTCGCGGACGAAAAGACGCGCTACGTCCTTCGCGGAGGCCGCCGTGTGGGTCGGAAGAAAATGTGCGCGCTTGGTCAGGCGGTCGAGCACTGTCGAATCCGGCCGATGGGGGCAGGTCGAGCATGAAGTCCATGAAGATGTGAGTCCATCGCGTGTGCGGGACCTCAAGCGGATGATGAAGACCGGAGGGCTTCTGATGGGACGCCTTGATGCGTTGGCACAGCTCGCAAGTGCGCACGTACTTGGCCACGGATTTCGCCATGTTGGCCCAGCAGAACTTCTGCTGGACCGCGGCAAGTGTTTTCTGCGATCCTGCGTGGCCGAACGCAAGCGTGTTGTGGTGTTCAAACAGGATCAGGTTGCGCAGATAGACGTCAGCCGGGACGCACAAATGCTGTTGTGACTCGGCGTCGGGCTGAAAGAACAGCAAGCCGTCGTCGAACATGAAGTGGCTCACATTAGCGCGGATGCGCCGGCCGAACTCAACTGGTGGGGCGCCTTGGCGGTCGGTGTTGACCAAGTACTCGATGAGCGGACCGAGAACTGGATCGGACGCGTACAAGCGCTTGCACTGCTCGGCGATGGAGACGTGCTCTCGCATGTACAGATGCAATGCGTCATCCGCCGTTAAGCGCGAATGCTGCTCACTGAGTTGAGCCAGCAAGGATCCGATGGACACGTGAGTCGGTTGATCGTCTGCCGCGAGTTGCGGGCTTCGCGAAACGGCATCCGCGACGACGTTGGTGTCGCCCAGGATCCACTGGAATCGCGGCTGAAAGAAGCTGAGTTCGTTTAGCCACCGCGCGAGTCGTTGGGAGCAAGTTGACTGTGGCAAAATGGACTCGAGCGTGCGGTGATCTGTGTTCACGTAGAACGGCTTGTCAATCAGGTACACCTTCCAGGTGCGCATGGCATGAAGCGCAGCCAAGAGTTCCTTCTCGCGTGTTGGGTACATGCGTTCAGCGGCATCGAGCTTGTGCCCGCCGTACGTGATGATCTTTTCGCGTCCGTTAGCCTCCACTTGGTACAGATACCCCCCAATAGCGTAATCTGAGGCATCCATTTTTACATGGTAGTCAAGTGAAGAGTCGGGATGTGCGAGCACCGCAGGAGATGTGAGCCTTGCCTTGAGTTCGTCGAAACACCGCCGTTGGTCTCCATCAAGAGCAATCTGTTCGTGCTTGGTCTTGCCGCGGGTCGCCTCCGTGAGAGGGCCCGTGAGTACCGCGAAATCCTTGCAATACTTGAGCACGTAGACGCATGTGCCGATGAACGATTGCAGCTCGCGTTTCGTGCGGGGCACGGGCCAGTCCCGAATAGTGCGGATCTTGTCGGGGTCCATGCGCACACCGTCGCGGCCTATGAAGTCGCCGAGACAGGGGATCTCGGGCGCGCAAAACGTACACTTTGCCAGCTTCACATACAGCTGCTGCTCTTCGCAGCGGGCGAGGACCTTGTCCAGGCCCGCGAAGTGCTCCTCCATGTCGGCGCTCGGCGTGAAGACGAACAGGTCGTCGAAATAGACACGACAAAAGTCACGCTGGTCCTCGAAGACAGACTGCATGAGCCGATTGAAGGCAAACGGAGAAGACGAGAGGCCCATTGGCGTGACCAGGTACTCGAAGTGACCGTCGGGTGTGGAGAAGGCTGTAAACGGGATATCGCGCTCACGCAGCCGTACTTGAATGAACCCCTCAGCAGGTCCATCGCCGAGAAAAGGTGTCCCTGCGCCATCGATTCGTAAATGTCTTCCTTGCGCGGGACCGGTGTCGCCGGAATTCTGACACGAGCGTTGATTGCGCGAAAATCGTGCACGATCCGCCACCCTACCGCCTTTCGGATACAAAATGTTGGGGACGAGAACGGCGGCTTGGACGGTCGAATCATACCGGCCGCCAGCATTTCGGCCGTCCAGTCGCGTACCGCTTGCTTTTCTTGGTCGCTGAGTCGATTCTGCTTCCGGGCGACTGGCGAGTCGTCTGTGAGCTCGATCTCGGCCTCGACGTCGTGCGTGCGGGTCGGTGGCGTCGAGGGCAGTTCCTGTCGAAACACTGTATCCTTGTACTTGAGGGCCGGGGGATAGCAGATGGGAAATACTCAGTCACCATTGTCAGGTTGGTTTGGCTGCTCTAGGATACTTAGTATTCCGATAAACTTACAAATATGAGGATGCTGCAAGTTGGCGTTCAGCTCAATCTCTTCAGCGAACTCATGTACAATTTGAAAGTGTCAATTTCCGATTTTGGTTGCTACGGTTGATGCAGATGCTTTGCTGCAACGTGTTGGACACAATATTGGCCAAACCTCTCCTGCAGGCCTCCGAAAAAAATAGTATCACTACCGTAATATCGATACTAGTACTATTTTATTTCGGATTATTGTTTTTTGCCAATCACACTATAATATAATACTGATACAATAATACAAATATCTCGGGCTAAGAATGCTAGCCAGTAATTGCCAGCAGCCAACCATTTAACCATAGCCCCGCACGAGTTCCGCACCCACGCTAAAGCTCATTTTGCAACTCCCCTGCCTACCATGACGTCCCGACAGCTCGCTGCTTTCTTTATCACCCCGGTGGAGCCAGGGCTCTACCGCTGTAACATCTGCGAACAGCCACGCAAACAAGCAAGACGCACAGACTACACAAACTTGATGTCTCATTTGCAATCGGTTCACCCTACGCATGGTGAAGAGTATGCTGAGTTCCAAGCCCGCAACCTCTCCACTTTGGAGGTATTCGGCTTTGTAGATGAAGTTACTAGCCACATGTACGACTAGTTGCGCTGGATTGTGGAGAGAAACATGCCCTTGATTGAGGTAGAAAATCCGCTCACGCGACAGCTCGTCCGAATGCGGCCAACGTGTGTGACAACGTTGAAGGTATACATGGAGCGAGTATCTGCACGTGTGGGGCGTGTCATTGCGGAGGAGATGGGGGCATGTTTTGGCATTATGTGGGACGGTTGGAGCTGTGGCTCGCGTCACTTTGTGGTGGTGTTCGCGGTGTACCACGGCCCTGATGGCCCCATGGAACGCCTGATTGGGTTGTCGCCCAAAGAGGATGCGCAAACGGCTGACGCTCAAATTGAGCTCATGCAAGGTGTTCTGACTGTCTACAATAAGGATACAACGATGATCAAGTTCGTTGTTGGCGATAATTGTGCAACAAACCAGTCCCTCGCAACAAAACTAGGCGTCCCTTTGGTTGGATGTGCCAGCCATCGTTTTAATTTAGCGATGTTCACATTTCTGTCCGACTCGGATGATCTGATATATCAGATTCGCTGTTTGATGACAACCCTACGACTACCCAACAATGCAGCACAGCTGCCGCTGCACACGCACCTCCATGCTGAGCGATCAAATGCAACTCGCTGGTCGTCTGTGTGGAAGATGGTAGACAAGTACATCCGCATCCGAGACGCGGCCAAGCATGTATGTGCCGTGGAAGATCTCTTGCCACGTGGAAATACACATCATCGCATTGTGAGTTTGCATGCAAAGCTCATGGAGCTGAATGGTGTATGCGAAAAGCTACAGCATCACAAGCGCACGCTCGGGGAGGTCCGCGCTCTCTTTGACGCCTGCGTCAAGAAGTACCCTGTGATGGGTACCTTGACGCAGATGCACCGGTGGTTCACTCGCCAGTCTTTGAGAGTGCAGTTGTCAAGATTTCCAACTCGATCTCTATCTCGCGCATAACTGGCAACACTAGGACCATTTCGACGATCTACTGCTTTTGAGACGCAAGAGCCGGCGTCAGACGCAGATTTCGCGACGCAAGTGCTTCGCCAAGCTAAAAAGCCGCGTCGATCTCAACCTACCGCAGCAGATTACATCCCACTACTTGGTGCAATTTCCCCAACAAGCAACAGGTGCGAGCGCCTGTTCTCGGAGTGCAAGTATGTGCTTAAGCCGCACCGTGTCTCGATGCGTAGTGCTAATTTTGAGAGACTCATGTTCTTGAAAGCTAACCGTGATTTGTGGAATGCGTCTACTCTAGCTACTTGAGTTCATGATAGACAGCAAATAATATACTGAATACTGCGGTATTGCGGATTATTGTTTGGCTTGATATTTTAATACGGATTATTGTCCTGTGCTATGTCAACGTATGCGGGGTACATTTGTTTTTAGTACCCTTGCTCTCCTGATGCTCCCTTGGACAAGGGTTTCGTGAAGTCCAATTCTCCAACCGGAATTTTCTTTTCGACGAGGTCAGCAGAAGCTTTAGTGCAGAGTTTGACCCATAGTTTTGTTGAGGAAATTGGATCGTCTTGTCTGTATCTGAAAATGTATCCGATAGCAAGTCTTCACTGATCGTGCGAGAAGCTTGGGGACAAAATCCACCCCTTGCTAAAGATGAGTCTGGCTCGAAGATACTTGCATCTTCACTACCAAGAAGAGTAGTAGGAGATTGAATATGCGTTGGTCAGAACAGTCCGTGGGAGATGCCATACTGCTCTGATAGTGCGCTAGCGTTGCAGCGGTGGCTGACCCCGCAGCATCGTTTTGAGCGCGTCTGCCCCGCTGTCTTAGCCAATATACGCCTATTATGGGCAGTGGAGAACCAGAAGAAGCGCATAACCAACAATGATGGGGATCCACAACATCATCCCAAATAATCCTGCATTAACCATTGAGCAACCCAGTTCATCGGAACGGAACCAGCACTTTCGTACTCATCAAATGTCAGAGCCAAGCCTGCCATCGTGTGGTTTGCAAGACCAACTTGGTCCAGTCCAATTTCAAATCAGCGAGGCGGCATCAGGAACTTGGGCAAGACGAACTTGGCTAACGACATCATTCGCCTTCGCTCGATTGAAAAGCTGCCGAGCGAAGTCTCAGCAGTCGAATTCCATTGAGAACATACTAACGCAGTTGTGATCCGATTTTTGAGAATCGGTGTTCGTTGCTATCCAACGAGGGACAAAGATGTACAGGCCTCTTTGGACGAGATTAGTTCGTCCTAAATATATGGCCCGCTTGTGCTGGCTGCCCTTAGCACTGCTTGCGTGGATAAGCTTTAGTCAAATTAAGGGTAGACGGTAGGATCCTATATCACCTGATGGACAGTTTCCATGCCGTCGTTCATGCAGGGACCTACCAGCAGGATGTCATTAGCAGAGGACAAACAAATATCCGTGACACGTCTGTTCCTTCACACCGACAGAGACTAGATAGGTACTCTGGCCAAAACGAAGTTGTCTGGTTCTGCAAAACGATTGATTCTTGCATCAAATGAGTAAAAGGAGCAAAGCTCGTGTGTACTGAATGGGCATAAAATAGCATTGACACTCGTCAGACTATAAAAGACTGACCTTCTCAAACTAGTGTGAAGGGTGCTTAGCTGTCTTGTCTTGATATGAAGCCGTCTATAATACAGGAGGAAGACTGGGCGGCTTGCATTGACTTGATCGGCCCCGACCCATTTCAAAGAAGTACGTAGTCATCTTCATCATCTTCACCAGCACCAGCTACACCTCCTGTGGCACTGGAAATTTCGTCTTCGATCATGTCGTCACCCGAGAGGCAATCTGGCATGAGCAGATCACCTCCACTCGTAGCGTAATCCGGCCTGTGCGCAGCGACCGAGAATGGGCACATGCCACCATCAGCTTTTACTTCATCGTGAAGAATTCGCACGCGTCTCTCGAAGTCCTCGTAGTCGGCGCGATTTTCACACAAAAAGCCCAGAGCCAACGATGGATCGATGGTGGCCACATTCATCACCAGCGGGCGCGAAGAGTGCACGGTGCGTAAATGTGTCTGTCCATCAAACGTCAAAGAGGATGCCACAAGCAGTTGGTTAGTCGACCATGCGAGGAAAATCAATTTGGCCCACCAGCTTACGGCTGTGGGAAACGCCGAGCTCAGTTCCGGCGCAGGATGCACGTCGTGCGGGTCCAGTAGGTGCAGCTGGTCTTGCTGCGTGGCAACGAAATACACCGAGTGGCCTTTCTTGCCTCCAATGATGCCCACGCTCTGCGGGAACGTGAAGGTCTTTTCCAGGGCCGGCACGTAACGCTCGTTCACCTGGTCAAGTCCAAGCCTCAGGGGGATCAAGATGAGCAGCGCCGTGCTCCAGTCACTGCTGTCCTCGTTGGTCGGCGGGTGCAGCAGTGGGTCAAAGAACTCGGGTGCGCCGGCATCCTCCGCCGTGTCGACCTTCTCCGCGGCCTCGTTCTCCGCCGAGTCCTCGTCAATGTGCGAGACGCAGAGCCTCGTGACGTCGTCCGTGTACACGACGCCTTCCTGGGGCACGTACATGGCGAGCTCGCCGCCGAACTCGCGGCGGTGCAGGTTCACGAGGTCGCGCAGCACCTGGGCAGCCGTTGTGGGGCCGTACCATTCGCCCGGCAGCTTGTCGTACTGCATGCCGAGCTTGACCATGTGGTGGATGGAGTAGCGGCACTCGACGTCGGGCGAGTCGGCGAACCAGCGCAGCATCGCGACGTACGCGTCCGGCAGGCGCGCGTCGGGCTCGGCTGCCGGCAGCGCCGGCAGGCGCCAGTCGCGCCCCAGGAGGCGGCGCTGCAGCGCCTGCCCCAGCAGCATCTGCGCCGAGCGCAGCATGCAGCCCCAGCCGGCGTCGCTGGTGAACTCGTAGGGCGCCATCTGCGGGAAGTCGCGGCGGTACGTGAACCAGAGCAGCGCCTCGAAGCTGCGCTTGTAGGCGTCGAAGTCGGCGGCCGCCACGTCGTCGTAGCGCCGCCCCAGCAGCCACACGGGCGCGCTGAGCGCGGTGGACGGCGCCACGTCCAGCGCCGAGATGCCGTGCGCGAACTGCGCCATGCGGCCGAGCAGGCCTCCGCCCAGTTCCCACGCGGCGAGGCCCAGCACGTCCCACAAGGCCGCGGGGTCCAGACTCGCCGCCAGCGTGGACGACACGGTGACCGGCGCGGCGAACTTGGTACGGGGCGGAAGCGCAGACGGCGCGCGACTCGGCGCAGCCGGCGGCGGCGGGCGGGGGGCGGCGACGGGGAGGCGAGGGCGGCGGGGAGCGGGCCGACGAGCTGCGGCGGCCTCTCAACCCGGTTAAATGTCGAGATGTGTGTGGGAAGAAGCGCCGTCTGATAATCGATATCCAGGCGTGCGGATCGGTTTCCACAGGGATGCGGAAGCGTGTGTGTGGCCCACACATCCCAAGCTCGTAATCGGAATACACGGGGGTCGTGTACGCCACACACACACACACCTCGGAATCAGCAGAGTGAAGGTCCCTCAGATTCAATGGAGCGCGCAACGGCCGAGACGGCGGCGCACGTGCTGACGTGGCTGCGGCGCCGCCGGCGCGAGGAGCTGCCGGCCGCCGACGTGCTGCGCTGCGTGCGGTCGGCGGCGGGCGTCGTGCCGCTGGGCGGGCGCGTGGGCGGCGCGCACGGCGTCACGCCGCCGGCCACGCCGCGGCGCTCGGCGCAGCTGCGGACGGCACACGACGCGCCGGACGCCGACGCTGACGACGACGCCGCGCGCTGGACGCTGCTGCTCACCAGCTGCCAGCTGCCGGCCGCGGAAGGGCCGACGAAGCTGCGCGCGGCGCTCGAGACGCTGCGCGGCGCGCGCCCGCTGGACGTGGAGCGCGAGCGCGCCCAGCTGTTCGCCGCGCGCCGCGACTTCTTCGCCGTGCGCATGGAGCTGCTGCGCGCGGCGAGGGACGCGCGCCACCCGAGCGCGCAGGCGGCCGCCGAGGCCGCCGACCGGCTGCTGGCCGACGGGCTGCGCGACGCGCTGCTGGACGAGCTGCACGGCCGCCAGTTCACGCAGCCGCCGACGCTCGGCGTGGGCGCGGCCGAGCGCCGCGCACGCGCGGCCTGGGAGCTGCAGCTGCTGCAGGAGGAGGCGCTGCTGAGGGAGCTGGTGCTGCTCACGCTCGTGGCGAGCAGAGAGAAGCCCACGCTCGAGAGCGCCGTGCGCATCGCCAAGACGGTGCACCGCTGGGACTCTCGCGTGCTGGAGGACGTGGTGTCGCCCAGCACGCTGGCGCTGCCCGAGGCGCAGCTGGCGGTGAGGCGGCTGACGCGGATCGGCGCGCTCGTGGCGCTGAGGCTGCTGCATTCGGCCGCTGCCGAGCAGGGGATTGCGGCGCTGCGGCAAGCCACGGACGGCTTCTTTCTGGCGGACTTGTGCGCGTTGGACGCGGCGGCGTCGCCCGTGCCCGGGGTGCTGCTGCTCGCCTGGGCGACGCTGTTGGGGCGACAGTACCGTGAGACTGCTCGCTCCAACAGTGAAATGAAGGAGTTGGAACAAATGCTGCAGCAGACGCTGGCGGCAGCGGAGCAGACGCACAGCTTCCACCACCTGAACGCGCTACTTCGCTCGTTGGTGTTCCGCAACGACTGCGCAGACTCGGACAACGGTGGACACCAGCCATTCTTGCAGCCCTGGAGTCTTCATGCGAAGACACTGTGGGCGTTGCCCGATGTGGCGGCGTGGACTGGGCTACGTCGAGAAAATGGGATTCACTCGGATTACCAATCTAGCTCCTCGGACAGCTCTTCCATCTACCAGCTCGTGGTTGCAGCATTTTTGAACGATATGCTTTCGTCGTTGGGCTACATGGAAAACCTCGAAGATGCGCAGCAACTGAATGCTATGGTTAAATTTGTGCTGCCAGTTTTGTCCAATGCTGCTGTGGCTCATCAAGTACTTGGGATTGATGCGGAGGACAGCATGAGCGACACATTAACAAGTGGGGGCAGTGCTGCACTTCGTGAATTGCTGTCCAACACGAGAATTTTATTGCCTAACAGTTTGCTGTCCAGCGTTCAAATGCTTACAGCTCTTTCCTGCAACTATGGGGATATGTCGTCATCGGCTGTACTGCGTCAAATTCTCAAGTATTTCAATAAGCCTTGTGCCGGTCTTGAAGACCAAATGGTGATCAGGAAAGGTGTACGCCGTCAATTGCCGCCAACAGAGTACTTCAGAGCGATCGAGGGTGAATCCGAACGTATACAATGTACTCGGTCGTTCGCATATGAAGACAACGGCAGTCGGCTAGTTGTACCCGTTGAAACAGTTGGCATAATTGTGCGTTCCGGTGACGAGTTTCAGGTTGAATGGTTTATTGCTGATGATTACGAAGGTCGCTGCCCTCCGTGCTTGTGGGACTTGATAATGGTGGGCGGAAACAGGTTGGTGGCAGGTCTTCAGTCTGGATCATTTTCTGATCTGCATCGGACGAACGCAGAAGATGTTAGTTTGCTCACAGCTTTCTTCGAGTTCATTGTTCAATTAAGCAAGCAACATGATGGTGGGCAATTTATGTTAGTGGAACTTGAGCGCCGTTGGGGTGAAGCAAGATTGCGCCGTTGGTGGATTGATCACCAACTTCCGTCGCCAGAAACGTATGTAAGCCTGCTGGTCAGACAACACGTTTCGCTGCCAATGCTGCTTACTGCATCAAGAGAGAGTTTAGTATCATGGGGTATCCATGACCGTTTTATACGAGAGCAAGTTCTGACACGCATTGGTGTGTCCGGAGTTGATTCATTTGGGGAAAGGTGCACATTGCTCCAGAGGAGCGATGCGCTCACCAATTTGAACCCATTTGGCATAGATGGAGGAAGTAATTTGATCCGTTTGTTACTGGGCGTGCTAGGTGGATTCCTACATGCCTCCTCTGGACAAGCTATCGGTGACATGATGGCGGATGGTGGCAGCATTTGGCCCGGGGCGGGACTCCATCTAGTTGCAGCATCTTTTATTGCTCTTCGATCACTCCTCGCAACACCTACTGGCGTTGATCTGCTGATGAGTCCTTCCCTTGGTGGTACGCAAGAAGACTGTATCAACATAATTGTGAAAACTGCCAAAAAACTATTTGAAGTGCAGGAGCGAACTACTGGCGAATACCCAGTAGTTTTAGCGACTCAGGATATCTTCATGAGTGTGATACGATGGCTCTTTTCGAAGGAAGCGGAAACACTTGCGACTTCGAACTCCGCAGAAACCGAGGGTTACGACAAATTTATCGTTACGGAGAGACTATGGGTTGTTGGTGCTGCTGAATTTGCGATCGAAGTGCTGTCCACCCATGAAAGCTGGAAATTTGTATCCTCGAGTGACCGATGCGAGGTCACTGAAGGTTGTTTCCGATTGCTATATGTGCTCGTGTGTCCTCGAAAGTACGTTAATGAGCGCAATCACATGGTCCCAGCCTTCGAGGCAGCTCTTCGTGAAACGCTGTCCACAGACATGTCGCTGCTCATGAAGCTATTACGTTCATCCTGCGCTGTACTTTCATCCATGGAGGGTCACATGGGTAACTGGAACAGTATCGCCACGACCGACAATGATAAAATCAATGATGTATCTGACCAGCTTGAAAATGACGGTCATTTCCCACTGGTGTATGAAACCGAAAATGACAGCGCTGGGGTGAAATTAGTACAGCTTGAGTCTCTCGTAACGATGTCTTTGCGATTCTTGGCATTGATTGTTGGAAAGCAAACGACCTCCGTGAACGCTCAAGCTGCTCGAAATATCCTTTTGACACCTATTGATGATGGAGGTCCGAAGAAACACAAGTCACTGACAATTGTTACGCTATGTGGTGGATACCTTGGGTACTCTGTGGAAAAGGCGCCTGGTATTGCGTACTGGGCACTGAAAATCCTACAACAAGCTGCAGTTGTGCTGGATTATCGCTTGGACCGGGAAACTCGTGATATTTCCTCGATGCACTCTCTGGTCGCCCTATTCCATGGATATCATGACCTAGCTCTCGTAAGAGGCATGTTTTCGCGTCTGTTGCGCGTATCATCACCTTTACATTTGGCGTTGCGAAAAGAGGTAGTTGAAATGTTGACCTTGTGCCTCGAGCACCAGCCAGGCTTTTTGGCATTACTGCTTTTCGGTGATGATCGCAAGATTGATTCTACTACAAAAAGCACCACCAATGACAACATTGAGGGAGACCCTCTACCGTTCGTTGCATTGCTGGAACGCTTTTTTGGGTCGTCAGAACAGCTTCTGGAAAAGTCATCTGACCTTTTTTGTGCTTTGCTTACCTTTCTCGTTCAGGTATGGAAGGGTGCCATTCACAACGGTCTGGGCGTTCACTTAAAAATCATTGCAGCTCTGCGCGAGCGTTCCATGTTTTGGCCCAATGTAACGCGAGTACTTAAAATCCATATGCCGCTAGAGTCAGTTGAGGAACGTGGACTACTGGACATGGAACTAGCTGCAGCTACTGTGCAAGGAAAAGGTGATGTGAAGAGCCAATCGGAGGCGTACACTGGCCGTTCTAGTGCGTATGGGTATCTGGCACGTGGCCTGATTCTTCAGTTGGTGTCATACGAATGGCACAGCGAGGCTTCTAAAAAAAGTGATCATCCGCTAGTTGATGTGCTGGAGTCGTTTAGAAAGGAGGGATTGTATTCGCATTGGTTACGCACATTCACGCGCTTAGACTATTCTCCAGCACAGTTCGAGCAGTACGCATCATCTAGTCGCCGCGCCTGCAATGATGGTACACCCACATCGAATATTCTAGGCGATGTTCCGGTTGGCAGTATCTCTCTGTATCTTGAAGGGTTTATTTGCGATGCTAGCACACTTAAGTGGCAACTAAGTGCGGGAGGAGATATTAAATTACAAGCTTCTTCGGTGGATGTTCGTGCATTGAAGTTAGTTCAGTGGAGCAACCTACAGGCGGCCTACCTTCATGCTCAGCTGTTCTCTTTGGGAAAGTGGAAAGTGTTTATGGAGTTGTGTAGCTTACAGGCCGGTAGCGCCGCCAAGCCTAGCGAGAATACAAGTGAGGTGACTACACCAAGACAGCTGAAGCGAAAGGAGTCAATGATCTCGTCACCACCTCGCAGCAGTGTGATGAATAGCTCGGGCAGTTCTGACAGCTCTTCAAGAATGCGTCTACCGGGATTATCGTCATCTGCATCTTGCTCGGCAAGTGCGTTGGCACATTCACGTTTTGTTGGAGATCGCACATCGTTTGGAATGATCCAGGTGCTAGCGGATGTCATTAATACCCGAGTGGTACAGCACGAAAATCAAGACGAAACGCTTGACTATTTTGTGCTTCTCCATCTTCGTGACCTCGTGGAGCTCTTAGTATCGATGCTACACCACCAGCTGTGCGTGGTCGTTCGAAAAACACGTGATCCTAAGTTGTCGCAGACGCGCCAACGTCTTGATGGAGCAAGGACTGACCCCAATCTAAAGGTTAATGTAGGAGCAACACTTGAGTTGCTAGCTGTGATCGAGAAGACAACTAGCGCATTGCGCGACTCTATCATGCAAATTGCGGGTGGGGTAGAGATGACGCGACTTGGAGTTGGGAGCAAGTTATCCGCTTCCTCTACCGAGCGCTCGGCAGTATCGTTAATCGCTTGCCTAGTGAAAGATTTCGATAAAAAGTTGAAAGTAGTGACCGATGGATTGTACAAGTCTCTTTTTACCGCTGCATTGCTACTCGTGCGGCATTTACGGAAGATAAACCGCAGTCGAGATATAGAGATGGACAGTGTGGGCCCACCCAAATCTCTTTTGCAACTGAAGTTAATTGCGCACTGCATGAGTGTGATCACGTTGTGTGACAATCAACTAGAGCCTGCGGCTGCTACTGAAGCTCTGTTTCAGCTAAGTTGGAGTCTGCTCCAGGAGGTCCTTGACAGCTTCAACAGCGTTGATGCGCCTAAATCAAAACTGTGCATTTCGAATGCGGTGCAGCTCAATCCGTTTGTCAAGGAGTTGGAATATGATCAAAAGGGATTTGGCGCACTAGTTCATCTGCTTGCCCAGCGCTTCCGTCCTTCATCATACAGCAAGGAGATGACCGCAAGGCAGGAGGAGGCTTGTCAAGTGTTGCGTGGTCTGGCGGCAGTTGCATGGAATTCGAACAATGCTGCATTGTGCCAGCGTGTGATGCTGACAAACAGTGGCTCGTCCCGATTGCGATTTCTGTCAATTTTAGCGACGCAGTTGCTGCCGCTGCTCCAGGGTCAAATGGAGCGAGAACAAGCCGCCAGTAACTTGCGAGGCTACGTTTTCGTAGTTAACGCCGATATGGAGAATAATTCGGCTGATAAGAACCTAGAACGCTCCGTAGCCCACCGCATGTGGTGCCTCGTGCTTGACTTTGTTGGCGGTCTGTTGCGTGTTCAGCCCACTGGAGCTGATTCTGATGATACGGACGTGTGGGCTTTTATGTCTCATGCTGAACCATTATTGCTTGAGGCTGTGCAGCCTTCAACTTGCCAGCGTCTAACTCGTGCCGTTGTTGTTGAGCACCAGTCTTTGTTGCGCTTTTTGAACGCTCTCAGTGGAACTGCGTCTCGGCGGAAGCACTGGCGCCAGGCGTTCCCTTCAAATGCAGTCGTGCTAATGGAACAGAGCCGCCAGATATTGCGGCGTGCGTGTGTGTTATTGGGTAGCTCGTCAACGGAGATTGGTCTGATGCGCAAGGAGCGAACTCAGAAGGGGAAGTCGCCGAAGAGCAAACCTGTGGTGGGGTTGAGTTTGTTCCCCAAATCGCCACGATCCCCCCGATCTCCATCATCCTTCACCTACGCACACCAAACGCTACTACACGACCATTTACAGGCCGTGCATGACGTAGAAAAACGAGACTTAACTGGGTTCCATCGCGGGATGGAGACCGAAATTGTGGAAATTGTTCGACTGGCAAACTTGCTTTTGACGAAGTGGACAAATTCTGTTACTGACCGTGACGCCATTCTTGTAGTAGACGGGGTGCGGTACGTCGACGAGGAGCAGCTCGCGCCTTTGCTTGCATTCGTGCCCCCAAGCGAAGCTCGCTCCATGAATAGTGACTTGGGCTTGGGGCATTTAAGCCTCGCGATGGACTTTATGCTTAGCCAACTTCTGGATGAAGAAGAGAACTTCGAGTCGAAGCAACCGAAGGCAGTCTCAGTCCTCGCAAACGCGGTTGACACGTGTGCGTTGCTCTTCCTTAAAACATATTTGCTCCACGCGGAGCAGTACGAGCTCGCCAAGCGTGACCGCGAAGAACTAAGTCGGTTCTTCCGTGAGTTCAATGCTCGCATCAGTGGTGACAAAAGTGGTATCACCGTTGCTGTGGACACAGAATTTCTTGAGCATATCGGCAAGGTGTGTTCTTAGAAACAACCTCGCTAGCTGATGGGATATTCAAGAACTTTTGCTCTCACGAACATATCATGTGTGGATGGATGATAGCAGGTAGAAGAGAGTGACCAGGCGAAGCAAATCTTTAAGTTTGCTACGGAGATAATTCATAAGCATGATTTTGTTTAGCTCAAAATCTCGGAGTGAATCCTAAGCGCGTACCTTTTAGAGGTAGTGGCGCTATCGAGGAACTGACGTTACTTTTCAATAATCCAATGTACAGCACCTCCAGTAATTAACTGCCCCCCTCATTTACAGCTACATTTCTTAACCTTCTGGAGTCAATTCGCCTCCGTTTAGGGCAAACTTGGCATGAATCAATACTACTAGTAGCTTTTAGAACGCGGAGTACAACAATACCAGCTCAAGTGTACTGTTACTCAATTTAAGAAGTTGTCAAGCAAAGTACAGTAATCTGCGTCAATAGTGAACGGGTCTATAACGAATAGCCTTATATACTTTATAACAATGGGGTTTACGACGTGACGAGGGGTGATGGGCAAAGGTACTGACATAAAATCCAGGAGACCTTGAGTTAGACTAAATACATGTACCGTCGCCCTGCATAGTATGAAAAATGGGGCGCTTTTGGCTATCTACTACCATGCATTTTGCTTTCCCATTTGCATACCACGCACACTATGCCTTCCAACTCAGCTAAGCGTCTCCAACCAAGAAGGTCGGCATCATCAGCAATTTTGCATGTTTGCCCACTACTGTATGTCGTACAAGGACATCGTGGACTGGGCCGTGACAGAGTTCACTCGCCCCTCCGCCTCCGCAAAGGCGACTATACACAGTATTCTACACGCAAAGTCCAAGCTGCTGGGATGCTGAAACCATAATGCACTGACGGTACTACTTCGGACTGATCAACCAACAATCAATTTCCTGATAAGATAACCAATATCAATACAGTTCTTTATTCGTGTATGTTGAGCTCAATTTATAAACCTAGAGACCTTATATATTTCAGCGTAAGACAGTTCGCTCGATGCCCAAACGGCTGGATGCAGTCAAGGCAGCGCGCGGTGGGCACACCAAGTACGAACTTTAACATTGTCAGTTCACTTGATTTTAGTATCGGATTATTAGAGATTAGAGGGGGTCGGTCAATTTTAGTGAGCTGTATTTCATGCTACATACGTACGTAGTAGGTTCAGTAATCTGCGTCAATAATGAACGCGATAAAATTGTCATCAACTCCACTCCAGTTGCTGCATATTTTCATTTTCATCATCGATAGACGAAGCAGGGCTTCTATTCAGCTCTCGTTTCATCTCAGCTCACACATACTCGATTGGATTTTGGTCCGGGGTACCCAAGCCTCATTCAGAAGGCGAGACGCGGCCTTCGCCAAGTCAGCCTGACCCGCAAGCGAAAGCTGCGAGGACAGCCAGCGACCCTGACACCGGGTCTGGACAGCGGTCGCTGCCTGCCAGAAACTTGACTCTGAGTGAAGGACTCGCACGAGTTTGAGGTGCCGCAACTCAGCACCAAGGAGCCGCTGCAGCTCAGGAGGAGCCAGTGTCGTGTAGGATCACAACGAAAGTCACCGTTCCGAATAGGAACGAGCCCTACCAACAATACTCTCCCTTCCCCGAAAAGTCGGTTGAGCTGTGTTGGGATAAAATCTGAAGACCAGATCCGATCCCTTACACCGGGCTGGACGATGCCTCTGTGCACTGTCGGTTAGGTAGGTGTACCCTCAAATGTGCACCACGAACCACGAGCGAGGGTTCGGAT